>JAILXH010213500.1:0-12811 GCA_023558415.1 Piaractus mesopotamicus
TTTTTTAACTGTAGAATGAATTTATATGCTATAAATATCGCTGTTGTCGGAAGAAAACCTTGTGTCTCCAAAATGATAACTTTACAGGAGAAGGAAAAACCTACTTTACTTTTAATGTAAATCAGTGGAAACAGACTTTTTTCCAAGTTATTTTGGGCCATTTCTTTTGGTCTATTAATCATGAAATTTACACACAATCTGAAGGACAACAGGTATTTTCAAATGATGTCAAAAACTGAAAAACAACAAAAATGGAGATACAAGATTTTCTTCCGATGGAGTTGGGTTAGAATGGAGAAAAAGGGACCATTGTGTGAATAATGCTAAAAAGCGGCCTATGGTTGCATTTTGCAACATTTACAAACATGGCCTCAAATTTGTGCACTGCCATATGTGTTTGTTGTGGTTTTTGTCGCTAAACACGCTAAGAATTAAGTAAAAATATCACAGCTCAGATACTTACTTGGAAGCAACATTTGGCTCACTGTCAAATTCAAGTGATGCTGTGATACAGAGTGTGAACTGTTGTTGATGAGGTTTTGGTGAAATTTAGTCAGACAGGCATTAATAGAGCTTTAAACAACTGCTTCTTAATCATCTGAAGGTTAAGAAGCATTTCAAATAAGTCCAACTGGACTACAAAACAGGCTTTGTTCTTCTGGAAATAGGAGGTTTTCTCAGCTGTTATGATGTAAATAACTTTTGATCAGCAATGTCACAACACTGTCTGAATGGACTGGCTGAATGGACTGGCCAAATAACTGTATAATGCATTGACTGTATACAGAAGGCAGAATTAATCCATGCACTGCCAAACAAACAAAATAACTATACCTCTGGTGTTTTATGGTATGTTTAATACTAAAATAACTCAAAACACACTCCACTCTCAAACCTTCTCCTTAATGATACTCCTCTTTGCATTAGTCCCTGATTGGCTATCCTGCTACTCACACTCACACTGTCCTGACGTTAGATGTTGGCATCTTTTAAAATAGCCAATGATAACATTTTTAGCCTATTTTCTGTGTTAGTCAACAGCATTTTCCTTTTTGGGTGATGGAAACATGTTTTCATCTGCTGTGGGAAAGTGTTAAGAGGCTGAATTGGGAGTTTTTTCCCAGGCCCTGGATTTATAATCATCTAGCAAGGCCCATAGACTTGATTTGCTGCATTCTCTACAGGTAACTTTAGCTGACCAGCCTGTGAACTTTTCTGCTCTTTATTTAATCTTCATTCAACCTTTAATCTGGCTCTTAGGAAGCAGGATAAATACTGGACTAAAACCTCACAAAAATCAATGGTAGATGTAAATTGGCCATTATTATCATAGGACAGAAGGGTCATGACTGCATAGCCTTTATTTTATTTATTTGTTTTTTTCCTCTGTAAACATCAAAAACATGTTTATTTCAAAAGAGCAAAACTGAAAAATGGAAGAACATTTACAGTACTGTGTAAAAGGCAGTGATTTTATTTATGTGATTTCCAGTCAAAACAGCCATTAAGTACAAGTTATTCATTTTTTAGGAGATTAGATATAAGATAATCCAATTACACAAGGAAGGAGAAAGCCAAAGTAAAAGAGTTAAAAAACAGGACACTCCAAAACTTGAGTTCAAAAATTTTAAAAGATTTAGAGAGAACAACCACCAAAACCATTCCACATCAGATAAACAGTACTTTCATCTTTTAGACAGAGGAGATAATCAAGCTCCACTCTTGCTTCAGATCTGGAAACATCCAAAGATGTTTCTGTCCATCCTGCCACTGTGAGAAGACCACTCAACACTATGAGTCTGAAAGGATGTGTAGGAAAGAGACGAAAAAGAAGAACATTTGCAAATCAAACAAAGAAGCTGCTGGTATCAGAACAATGGACTGACCATCCCAGAGTCCAGACCTTAACACCACTGAATGTGTTTGCCGTTACTTGGATCATGAGAGGCAACCAACTTCGAAGACTGAACTTTGGAGGTGTGGGATACTCTGGCCAATTTGACTGGCTGGCCTTTAGCTTTGCAAAGGGAGCCCAATACAGTAGCACATTATGCATTACTTGACTACCGGTTAGACTCTTTGTTAAATCTTTGTTGATGGGTTCAGCAAAAATGACTGAATCAATGTTGGTAGAACATCTTAAAAAGCCAGGAGGTATCATACCCTGAACTTAGGCTTGGTATAACACAACACATTAGATCAAAGACGAAAACTTTCTTTGGTCAGAAAAGGTAACACTCTAGGAAATCCAAGGGATTTGTGACAACTGCTTTATATTTAACAAAGGACCTCCTTATCAGAAAGCAAAACCGAGACAGCTCAGATCAACCCGTAAAGTTTCCGAGCCCAGTGTGGCGAAGATAAAAGCACAGAATAGCTCTTTTCTATTTTCTGCTGCCCCTGAAAATCATGCTGCGTGATTAGTTCAGAATGGGGGGCAGATTTACTGTGAGGGAAATAGCGGTGGGCCCACAGCCTTATCTTAAAAGTCTAAGTATTTTCTAAAGCTGATGCGGACACTTGCCCTGCAAACCACATGATAAATTAGCACGGATTCAGATGAGCGATCAAGTGGCCAGTCTGTTCTGCCGGGTTCTTGATTTTTTGGTTAAATACGGCCTTGCCTGCTCTGGCACTGATTTGTGCTTTGATGTGGGGAACCGCTGCTCTGCTGATACGGCGGAAAGTTGCCAGCGAGCCGAGTTTGGCAGCATCTTACAGTACGAACGCGAAGAAAGAAGCAAGCCTTTATTCTTGCTGTAAACAACTCTCTCCCACAGACTACATGGTGAAATCTTAATGGAGTCCAGCTGGGTTTAGAATGAATTTAGTCTAACATTAGATGCTCATTTATCACTGCAGGATTTCATTTACAAAATTTTAAAGAGGTCTGCTGTCTAGTAGGCCTACTTTATGTAGAGGTGGCACTGCTTAGATAAATAATTGTTAATTGCTTCTCTCTGATGGGGATAAAGCTATGATTTATCACATAAAAATAACTAACAATTTTGCCGATAGTATTTCACAGTAGTATAAATTATGGTGACCCATGTTGGCACTGACCCGGCATTCTTATGAAAAACAAACAGCGGAGCAAAAATAAACAAAAAACAAATCAATACATAAACAAATAATAAAACAAACATGCAGAAACAAACAAACAAATACATAAATAATAAATAAACAGCATTTCACTCCTCTAGATCTTTGGATATGACCATTGACACAAAATGGAAATGTGAAATTATTATATGTGAAAGTATTTTGTGATCATGACAGTCATGATATATGTATATATACATGACAACCCCATTTCCAAAAAAATGTAAGTAAAAACAAAATATAAATAAAAACAAAATGCAATGATGTGCAAATTATTTAAACATTGATTCTGTAGTGGAAATCACTGCATGAGCTCAGGAACACTTCTGAAAACCACTGTCTGCGAACACAGTTTGTTGCTGCATCGACAAATGCAAGTTAAAACAAGTTAAAACACAAAGAAGAAACTGTACATAAAGAGGATCCAGGAATGCTGCCACCTTCTCTGGGCCTGAGCTCATTTAAAATGGACTGAGGGGAAGTGGAAAAGTGTTTTACGGTCTGAAGAATCAACATTTGAAATTCTTTTTGGAAATAATGAGTCCTCCAGGCTAAAGACCACTCAGCTTGTTATCAGTGCACAGTTCAAAAGCCAGTATTCATGATGGTATAGGGGTGCATAGTGCGCATGGCATGGGTGACGTGCACATCTGTGAAGGCACCATTAATGCTGAATGATATATACATGTTTTGGCAACATATGATTCCATCCAGATCACCTCGTTTTCAGGGAAGGCCTTGCTTATTTCAGCAAGACAATGCCAAACCACATTCTACATGTATTACAACAGCATTGCTCCATATTAAAAGAGTCCCGGTGCTAAAATGACCTGCCTGCAGTCCAGATCTGTCACTCACTGATAACATTTGGCGCATTATGAAATATAAAAAAATACGACAAAGGAGGCCTTGTTGTTGGCATCAATTAAAAGTGTGCATATATTTTTCAAAAAACAATACAACTTCTCAGTTTCAACATTTGCTATGTTGTCTTTGTAGTATTTCCTTTAAAAATATAGTTTACATGATTTGCATATCATTGCATTCTATTTTTATTTACATTCTGCACAGCGTCCCAACTTTTTTGAAAATGGGGTTGTATATATTTACATGAGCCCATGGCACATCCTCTGCCATACATTGGGGGTGGAGGGGTACATGCAGGGTGTTGTGAAGCAAAATAGTCCTAAAGGAAACAGATTTTTTTCAGATTTACCATGGTCACCATTTTCAACATTACATATAAACGCTCAGAAGACACACTGTAGGTTCACTGGTCGTTTTAGATAGTGGCATTATACACATCAGAGCCCCTGGTTCCTATCATCATCACTGTAAAGAACCATCTCACATGAAATCAGTGAGTGTCGTTGTTTACATCTCATTAAGTGAATTATTATTTATGCTAGCACCAAGCTAATGGTGTTGTGCATTCACTTTCCCTCTCTGGATTAAATACTACTCACAGCTCTACCTCTTTTTGAAAGCAAAGCTGGAAAACGTAATGCATTACTTGGGTACATTTGACATTACAGCCACACAGACGCAAACACGGGAAGATTTGACTGTTGTTGGAAATGTTTCAGTTCAGTCTGTTGGGTTTGTGTTTATTACTACTAAGTGAAATGAGCTGCTACCACCGCTGAGCAGATATGCGATATCCAGCCGGAAGTACAGCTGACCTTTACGTTTACACACATTCTGATTCAGTCTAAACATTCCAGGTCAGAGTCTGCAGGAGAAAGTCAATTGCTTGTGTTCTTGGGGAAACATGAAGGAAATAAAAGGGATAACATTGCCAGCATATTGGTTTTCCTAAGCACAGATCACAGAAATAAAGGCAAAATAAATAAATAAATAAATAAAAATCTTAATTGAAGTGTGCCAGTTTCTACCCAGTATGATGATGCAGTCAATTGACATTTGATGTAGAGCTCTTAAGCAATTAAATCCTGATTTTATGAATCTTTTTGCCACACAGATTATGAATACTTTAGTAAAATGATCCCCGCTGAGTGAATCTGCACGAGAGGCTTATTTTTCCCCCGTTTGCCGTAGTTTTTAAATTCAATACACATTAATTAACCTGATTACTAATTGATGACTTGATTGTTTAGGGGGAGTGTGTGTGTGTGTGTGTGAGTTTGTGTGTTTGAGTGGGGGGCAATTTCTGAACGACTTGAGAAAACTTAACTTTATGCTGCTTTAAATGTTGCGCCTCCCTTCTCTTGATGCCTGACTGTTAACCTGAATGGCTTAGCTTGTGCACTCTCTCAACAGGCCTGTTTTTGTAGGTTAAAGACATAAATTTCATAATTATGCTATGTGACACATGGGATTGTGGCTTCTAACCCCTCACAAAGGCAGATGTGAAGCCTGAAATGCGAGGAGCACAGGCACGGGCAAGTACTTAAGGAAATCACAGTCTTTATTTCCATACTGCAGTTAAACAGTAAATTGTCAGGCTAAATGAACTGGCTGTGTTTACCTGCAAAGATTTTTGCCAATCCGGATTGAATACATTCCGATTATAGATTAAGACTGAGGTGTTTATATACTCACTGTACTCAACAATCTGTTGGAAATTCTGCATTTACGTACACACTACAAGTAATCTGATCCAAAATTATGTGCATGCATAGGGTACCACTTAGTGTAGATGTTACCATGACAACGAACATCACATGAGACGAGTAGCAGCGTGCTACCTGAGTTTTTAGCTGCCGCACTTGCCGCGTTTTTAATTACTTTAAAATGATGGCAGATTCAGGAAAACGTATTTCACATGTACTTATTAAAGAAGAGTGAGAGTAAGACGTTGTGTTCTGAGACACAGAAGCTGGACGCCCATCCCACCGCTCTCTTTTGCTACTCTGCAGACCAGTTAAACACCTCGTTCAATGGGATAGAAGTTGTATTCCGAATGGCCTCAATCGGACCAGTCTAGTCTGACTGATGTGTATACATGGACATATTCTATTCGGATTGAGCTATTAGTTGGATTATTAACGATTATCAATTCACCTCACTCTAAAAAGGAAGTAATTTGTATAATGCTATAATAGAATCACTTTTGGTTCCTTATAGAACACAGACAAGTGTTTTAAAAGTTTAAAGAACCTCTGCATAATGTAAAGGTTCTAGGAAGAACCCTTAAACTGGTAAAGAACCTTTACATTATGTGAACTTTTGAAAAGATTCTTCACTTTCACACATCTTCTTTACAAAATTGGATCTCTAATGAACATTTCAATGGATGGTTCTTTAAAGAATCATTGTTTATCAATGGAGATATTTGAATTTGAGGCACCTTTGTAAAGTTTAAAAAGCCTCCACACAATGTAAAGGATCTAGCAAGAACCCTTAAATTGGTAAACATTTACATTATGTGAACCTTTAACAGGTTCTTCACACTTACACATCTCCTTTACAAAAATGGTTCCCTAAGGAACCTTTCAGTGGATGGTTCTTTAGAGAATCAGTTTTTGTTAAGAGGAGGTATGAGTTTGAGGAAAAAGTTTAAAGAACCTCCAAATAATGTAAAGGTTCTAGGAAGTACCTTTCAAATGGTGAAGAACCTTTACATTATGTGAACCTTCATATTCACACATCCTTTCCAGAAACAGTTCTCTAAAAAACAGTAATTGAAAAGTTCTTTAGGGAATCAAAAGTAGTTTTTCTATGGCATCAAGCAAAGAACGCTTGTTGGTGCCTTTTATAAAAATTTCACTGCAAAATTAAACATGTTATTCTGCAACAATCACAAAAATCAAAGTCCTGGCATCCTATCAAAAACCTAGAAATTGGGTGTCTGAAGTGAGCACTGCATCAGTCCTAGGTCTGGCTGAACCTTCCATTACCCACTGAATGGGAAGGAATCAATTAACTCTGTGGATGGCATGGAGTTGTCCAGCACTTCTAATGACCACTCAAGCAGCACAATTCGTGAAGCATAGCCAGCTCAGATGCTGCACCATGATCTGCTGGGATATGTGCTAGGCAGCCAAACACCTGAAATAAATTGCTCTCCCGTCCTTGCTACAATGGCTGCCCTTTAACCTTTTTGTAGGGATGACTACAACATACTAATAGTTATTCTTAGTCATTCATTACCAAAATATAGAGATAAGTTCATTTACATCATAAGAACATCATTTCAGACTGTGGGGCGGTGACTACCTGGGGCTATACACAGAGTAAAAACATAAAAATTCAGGTCTACTTGAATTTTAAGTCAACCCTCTACATAGCTTTTTATATTTTTTCAACTAATGCTACAATCGAGTGCTTATCGGAGGGTCGTATGTACCAGATGATTAACTAGTATACATGACTGACTTCACTCTGTTCGGGTGCTTGTTGAAAGATACACCCACCACTCGAAAAATGAAAGCAAGGCGTTCTAGAGAAATGATCCTGCTTTTTCTTTGCTTTATCAAAAAGCATATAGATGGCATAGGAGTGTAGGTATAGTTTTCACATTCACTGCAAGTTTAGGGTTCTTCCCTTGTGTAAAAGGTGAAAGCATAAAATTTTGAAAACTCGCAAAACATCTCAGGGTTACCAGTTGTAAAGACCACTTTTTCAGCCATTCAAGTGCAATTTACAAGTGAGAAAATTGGTATTTTCCAGTTTCCAACAGCATCAGTTTAACTGAGAGTTTAACCCCTTAACATTCCAGGTTTATTTCATACAAAGGCTTATTATTCAGCAACTACCGGGACTTCAATGCAAACCAATGGAGCCATTCTTAGATTATAGTGTGTAATAAGACTTTGGGCCTGCTGGTGGGCCCATGGCTTGTTAAAGGGTTAGTCCAGAGTTCTAACTTACATATTTTAGTACTGCTTCTAAGTCTTAGAAGTACAATTCAAGTTGAGCTTACTCAAAAAAAAAAAGTGGTTGCTGCTTATAAGCTGACACCACTTACCTTTCTTGCTGGACTTTACTCTAGTCCACCCTCCATTTAGCCATTGCCAGTTTCCACCCATAGGCCACAATTCTTCCCAACACACAGTGCCCTAGGCCTGGGGGAGGATGAGGGCACCCCCTCTCAGTCTTCTGACCATATAGGGCTGAGACATCACTAGGATTTGAACTCATGACCTCTTGTCTCCTGATGACCAGGCAGTCACATCACTTTGGAGCCACGACAGAAAGAAACAATGAAAAATCTAAATAAAAAAAAAAAACTCACTTTTTTTAACACTTTGCTCTCGTTTATTTATTTAATTACCTAGTTAGCAAATGGTGAATCAGCTTCCCTAATTCATGCAGATGTTTTGGTAGGGACCCAATAAAATGACAACATTCAGCTCACTTAATTTAACTTGTGACCTGAAGGCGGAGTTTGAGGTGCAGCAGGGTGTGCATTGCTTCTGTAACCAACCAAACTATATAGTGTTAAAATTACTGTAAAATAAACAAAACATCTTTTTTTAAAGATGGTAGAGTGATGTGACTGTGCAGTGTAAAATAACATACTTAAATGTATTGTGGCGTCCGCCACAGGTCGTGCTTCGAGGAGCTTGCAGAAGAGGGAGGTATAGCAATGCAAAGCAGCTCTCGGAGAGCACCACACTCCTGGGTACGAGGGACGTTCATGTTGTTAGTATAGTTGGGTTGCTTACTTTGTAAAAAATGGCTCGTCAGATCAACCTAAAAAAATTACTTCAAGTGAGTACAAGTAAATTAACTAGTTTCAGTCAACCTAATAAATACTTTGAATGAACGATTCTTTCAATTAGTGTAATTTTTTTTATTTGAATAAAACTAGTTCAATTGCTTGTTACTACATGAAGTAATTTTTTCAGTTTGATCTGACGAGTGATTTTTTTTTTACAATGTAGAGTAAACTGTGTCCAAGGAGGGTAGGTTTAGAAGTGTCTACCTTCCTCGTATGTCATGTCCTCCCTTTACCTCCCATTACCCATTCCCTGTGTTTCCGGGTTAGCACTGGATCGAGCATTTCTTGCTGCCTGTTCAGAATAAACGAGCATTTGCCTGTATGGGCAAGCTTTTCCATGTCATCTTCGGAGCCGATGCTACAATATTATTGCATTATTGTGAATGAGAGGAGTTCTACACTAGTTTGTTTTGTTATTTTTTGGGTGCTGTCAGTAGTAAAAAAAAAAGCCCAGTATAATATGTCTTTAAAAGAAACGTTGAATGGTTGCAGCATTTGTTAACCAGTGTGTATGTAAAATATACCCACATTTGTACTGGATTGCCATGTGCTCAAATGATTAGTATTATTGTTTATTCTGATTATTGCTATTATAGACAATATTAATAACAGTTGTGGTTAGTTAACTGCAAATCAGGTAGTTCAGGCTAAACTATTACGCTCAAATTCCCACAGTCCCGCCAGACATGAGTCTGATTGTACACATATGTCAAAGAACTTGATGATAACCGTCAGTGAAATTTGCTGGCACTCATTGTTCATTTGTTTATACGCAGGTTTGATAAATAAGGGCCATTTGCGCCTAATACAATTTTGCGTCATATTTTTAGGGCTGCAGGGTGGACCCCTGGTGGACCTAACCTTAAAAGCAGCAATAAAAAGACTGAACTAAGGCTTTCTTGGATCTTCTTATAAACAATCAGCAGTAATATACATCCTGAAGACTTAAATTGGGTATCCCTTAGCTACAGCTGGGACAAGGTCAGTTTAAATAAAGTCTTATGAACACCAGTAAAAGGCCTTTCATGCATTTTGCATTGATTTCTACCGCTACTTCAAGACACCTATCTACTAGTGCAGGATCGGTGCTAACTCTACTGTGACTGTTACCCCTGCTGTTTGCTTTAAGGCAGGGAATTCTAAAAATTATGCAGTCTACTACTTTTCTGCTGTGGAGCACCTGTAGGTATTGCTACGGTATTTGTACCCCATGAGCTCTGCTTAGTATGGCAGGTGAAGTGTGATAAGGAGACTGGTGATGCAATTCTTCCACCAGCTGGTTCCCCGAGGTCTTCATTTGCTCCAGAAGCTCTTGTCACAACTCTAGATATAAGCTTTTTCTTTCAGGCATCCATCTCTTGACCAGGACATCATAGTGTACATCATAGTGTACAGTTGAATACTATGTCTTCAGGTGTCCCGACCAGCTTTTCCTCTGTCACTGGAGTTCACTTAAAACAGGTCTGGCTTGGGGCCTAGGATGGCTGGTACCACGAAACGTCATCTTGTTATCTTGTCCAGCTGCTACTCTGTCCATTTTACACTGCCTATAATAACAGATAGGGTGGTGAATGCCTCTCCCTTCTCTGATGAAGTCGAAAGAAGTTTGATCTCAGCTGATCATTTGTGGCTCAGATTTGCTCACCATCCTGTAGAGCTATCTCACCATCTAAGATGCTGAAAATGAACTCAGCGTGTTTGTACCTGGGCCTATCACTCAGTGAACCTGAGAACCTGAAACTCTCTTTTTATGATACTCCAATCTGGGCCCTCATAAACATGCAGGCATCAACAGCACATTAGTAACCCATCATAAAGACAGTGAAGTTGTATGTACTATTTGGTGTAGGGCTTCAGTGTTGCTGCGAGGCTACTAACGTGCAGCCAAGATGGGGAGTACAACAGTGGTGCCAATAATGTGAGTGAAATGTGATCATTCCAGTTATCAGGACTCTTAAGTAAGTTGGATGTGATATCAATTGCATTCATTAGTTTAATCTAAGGCTACTTTGTCTTAGAGGGGTAAGAAGGATTTGGGTCATTTGATATAAGTGGTTCAAAACATTGTCCGTCCATAATGAACATTTATTTAAAAGTGCACAAATAGGAAAAAATGTATTCAAATATATATTACGTTTACAAGGCCCATATCTTACATGTGTCTTTTATTTTTTAGCCCACTTATAATATTTATATGGTTTTATGCACCACAGAGCCATCATAATTTATTTTTACATGACCATTTTCCAACCTTTCCTTTAGAATTAAGTAGGCTGTTTTTGGTGCTGTTCCTTTAAGACTGATGTATGTAAATAAGATCTGCTCTGATTGGCTGCATTTCATTGAGCCTCATTTAAAAAGCAGAACAGGCAGAAACACTCCTTATAACTTCAGTGCGAATAAATGGGGCTAAACTGTTTTTTGTGACATCAAAACTTTAACGTTGTTCAGAAACACAACTGAACTGTTTTAAATAATTATACATTTGATAAATTGTATTAAAATATGTTTATTTATGTTTTGTATATGGAGCATTGCATGCTCCAAGGCTAAACCCTTGAAATTACATTGAAAAATAAAACACTCAATAATTTTTGCCCCACTTTAGAAACTTGACGATCGACATTCCAATTCATCCCAAAGGTGTTCAAACTCTGAAAAACAGCTTCCGACCATTATCCCTCCTCCACCAAACTTTACTGTTAGCACTATGCATTCTGTTATGTAACGTTCTCCTGGCATCTGCCACACCCAGCTTCATTTATGAATCAGTCCCTGGGCTGAGTTGGTCTCATTTCTCAATAATAGCACTGGGGTAGATCTAGCAGGGCACAAATTTTACAAACTGACAATAGTGGTGTCATAAGACAGTGCCACATTTAATGATTAAACCCACCTGATTATATATACCTGATAGCAATGAGTGTGGCTGAAACACCTGAACTCCATGATTAGGAGACTTTTGGCCATATTATATTATTAAAACTATATTGAAACTAATTTTGCTTGTTTGTTATTGTCACATTTGCATTTGTAGTGACATTTAGTTAGCAATTCATGATTTCTTGTTTAGGAATAATGCATCACACACTATACAACACAGTAAAATGTCATAATTTGACTTTTTTTTTTCCACTGAAAAACACATTCAGAGAGGGGCAAATGTGGCAAAGAATACAACATACTACAAGAAACTAGGCAGAGGATTTCAACGTTTGACGCCAATCAAAGAAAAGGTGGATTAATATTTATGTTAGGCATTTAGGCATTGCAAAGATGATAAATTATATTGCAAAATGTCTAGACAACTAAAACAGCCCTCAAAAACTAATGAATAGCAATAAAAGTTTTTCTAATGTTTAACAAAAAGTGTTTTTCTTTTTAAATTACTGATTATATTAATACATAAGTACATTTCAATGTGGGCTATTTAAAATTTTAGTGTATTTTTAAGGGATAAGAAGAAATTTTATACATTTAGTCAGTGGCGGTGGTCTGACTGAGCCCAACAGGCTTAGACCCTCCAACTTTTATTGCTGACCCAGCAAAAAAGACTGCTGTAATTTATTTTCATTAGTGAACTTATGAATAAATAAACCAAAAACACAAAGGAAAATTCACTTGTTAAATAAATGACATATTTGAAACTCCATCATTGACCTGCCTAAATGACTATCGCCCTGTTGCACTCACCCCAATCGTGATGAAGTGCTTCGAGAGAATAGTCATGACTCATATCCAGGAGACCATTCCGAGCACTATAGATCCTCTCCAGTTTGCACACTGTCAGAACCGGTCCACAGACGACGCAGTCAGCGCTGCCCTTCACACAGCCCTCACACACCTAGAGGGCAAGGACACGTATGTCAGAATGCTATTTATTGACTACAGCTCAGCATTTAACACGGTCATCCCACACAAACTCTCAGAAAAGCTCCTCACCCTTGGACTGACACCCGCCCTCTGCAACTGGGTGCTGAACTTTCTAACAGACAGACCCCAGTCAGTCAGAGTCGGCAGCCG
>JAILXH010213509.1:0-11863 GCA_023558415.1 Piaractus mesopotamicus
TGTTGTGCAGGTATGCTGGCTGTGTCTGGCAGTGAAACAGAGGATGAGGACAGCATGGACGTACCCCTGGATCTGTCGTCCAGCCGTGGAACTGCAGCCAAGAGGAAGAGAAGAGGCAACCTGCCCAAAGAATCTGTACAGATCCTCAGAGACTGGCTTTATGAACACCGCTACAACGCCTACCCTTCAGAACAAGAGAAAGCCCTACTGTCCAAACAGACTCACCTCTCCACACTACAGGTACACAGCTATGTATGTGTGTGTTTGTGTGTGTGTGAGGCAGCGTATGATCCAGTTGTAAGTAGCTGGGGTGGTTGTGAATTGTAGCTAAATGCACTTTTTTACTTTAAATCCTTATAAAACAGATTTTTTTGTTCCAAAAGCTTATTGACTGAGCCATTTTTAAATTCTTGATATACATGCGTATATAATTCAAGTTAAATCTGTATTAATGTGCCAAGTTATTAAAAATCTTAAAGTAGTCTTTGACAGTTATGTTGCCTAGCAACCATAGCCTTCTGCTAATGAATTATATTGCTTGACAGAAGAACTGTTTATTACGACCATTACTAATGAGAATGTATTTATGGAACTTTCACCAAATAGTATTTTGTCACTATAAGCTACAAGGGGCCATGTGTGTGATTTGCATAAGAGGCTGTGCCCAAGCACAGTGAGTTTTCCACAGTTAAGTGGGTTTTAGGCACTGAGTATACAAATCCATATCATCATATTAATCCAAAGTCAATGGCAGTTGTAAAAGGTTTTTTTTTACTATGGGAGAGTCATCCCTTTGCAGTCACTCCCCAGTCAAACTGGCAAGTAAAATAGAATGAATAAAAAAGAAAGTGCTTAATTTCCATTGCTGCAGTTTCACTTAATAACAAGTTTAAAATAGAACAAAACTAAATTGGTCATTTCAGTAAGTGACTGCAGTAGGGGAAATTTTGAGGTTTCAGCTTTGTTGATCAGTAACATGTTGCATGCCTCACAGGGTAACTGTCGTAAGTGGCATGTTTTCATTCAGCTGATGTGTGTAGGGGGGAAACTGAAAGACTCGGTGTCATAACTACCAGGAAACCAGAGAGAGAGAGAGAGAGAGACAGAGAGACTGCTATTTGAAATTGTGCTAAAGCTTAAGATCAGACCCTAGTCTGATCCCCCTCCCTCTCCCATATAAAGTACACTTCCTTTGCTTTCAGTCAATGGAGAGAATTCCTGTGGACAAATCGAGTGGAGAGCTGTTCTGAGTCATCTGAGACATGGCCATACAGAGAGCGAGAGAGAGAGAGAGACAGAGAGACTTTAACAGTCAGGAATTCCCCTGCACTCAGCCAGCTGTCTGCCAAACAATGGAGAGACACAATACACACATTAACATAGTGAAGGCTATGAGCCTCTGAGAGGCTTCAGACACAACTATACTAGCCTGTTACCATAGAGGTGCTCAGATTAGCTTCTCCATTGAAGGCTCTGCAGGTGTTAACGGTTGTCATTTCACATACTGACAAAAAGAAATGTTTGTATTTCATTGCTGTCGACATGGTAAGAGAATGCCCATTAAAAAGAAAAAAGTCACTAGCTTTGAAGTAGCAAAACTTCACAGCCTTTCAAAGTGGAGAAAAGATTAAGGGCACAGCAACAAATGTCAACAGTAACCATATCGTTTGAGAACTTTTTGTTTCAGTTATCTACTTATTAAAATTCTGAACATATTACATGGACGAATCAGACATGCTGTTTGTTACTCAAAATAATGTGCAACACTTAAACTTTTGGGTACAAACTTTTCAGTAATGTACAAGCCCACACCCATGAACTGTAGGATACTGAGAATGTGGTAATTTATTTCCTATCACCAGAAACTGCTTCAAAATCAAATTTTTTTGTTGCCTGAAGTGTCATTTGCAGTCTCTATAGACTCTCACATAGTGAAGAGTGTTAAATCATATTAGCATTATTAAAACCTCACTCTTCAGGAAAAACAAAGAGAAGGCACCCACATAGTGCTGAACCATTACTAAGGTTACTAAGGTGATTTGAAAAAAGTCAAAATAATCATCCATTGACATGCAGAGACAGTAGCACTGGATATGGTATGCCAGCTCAGCTGTTTTTGAAAGATGAAAGTAGTCACTTGGTCACAAGTGTATTTCTTTCCTGGAATGAAACTAAAACACACTAAGACAAGGAAGTTTAAATTCTTACAAAAACCCAGGCTACTGTCATTCAGCTATGTTTTAGACCTTATGTCTTATGTTTGACCTGTAAAGAACTTTATTTATTGCTTTTTATTTTTTTATTCATTATTACAACAGAAAGATCTTACTGTTCATCCCTAATTTAAAGATGAGACTGGTTGCATATATATTTTTTGTTACCTGCAGTAGATCTTTTCACAGCAATCAAAACCTTAAGTGTCAAGTTTGTCCAGGGACTTCAGACCTTTTTTGTTGGTGTAATCTGACAGTGATAACCTGACATAATCTGTCTCTCACTCTGCTCAGGTGTGCAACTGGTTCATAAATGCTCGGCGGCGGCTCCTCCCGGAGATGCTCCGGAAAGATGGCAAGGACCCCAATCAGTTCACCATCTCTCGACGGGGCAGCAAGGGGGCAGAGGGTCTTAGCGATGGCTCGCAGTCACCCAAGCATGGCCTGTTGCCTCATGGAGACGGCTATGAAGCCGGCTCCCCGCATGGTCCCGCTTCCATCCCTGTCTCTAGCGGTTACCCCAAAAAGGCCCCGTCCCCCAAAACGTCCTCCTCCCCTGCCTTACCCCGCCCTTCCGTCATCTGCCACACCACAGTTACCACAGTCGCCACGCAGGCCAACCAAAAAGTGGAAGGGGTGACAGAGCTGGTGGCAGGTGACCTTTTTGGGTGCAGGGGGGGTAATGTTAGCCCCCAGAGTGGCCTCTTTAACACCCCGCCTCCTACCCCGCCTGACCTCACCCAGGACTTCAGCGGATTTCAACTGCTTGTGGATGTGGCCTTGAAAAGAGCTGCCGAAATGGAGCTGCAGGCCAAGCAAGTTCTAGCCTGAAGACTTGGACAGACCTACAGAGGGGCTAAGGCACAAAGGATGGATGGACGAGTTTCAGACAGTTTTGTTCTTTGGCCCTGCCCCTTAAAAGCATACTCTGTGGGGAAGTTCAGACAAATGACTGAGTGACAGAAAGCAAGCAGCAAAACTTGGAGAAAAACAAAACAAACAAAAAAAAGTCGTAAAGGCCTGATCATTTCTATTTTTGGTAAAAATGTAAATCACACCAATGTGGATTTGTTTATGTAAAACCATTTCAAGGTGCCTTGGCATTCATTTCATTTTTTTGTACTTCATTTATGTGTATAAAAATGTCTGTCTTCTTTTTTTTGCACACAGGGGACCAAAAATGTATAGACAAAAGATGTCTTAAGTCTTTCCTATTTTTGGAAGGAGAGGATGATGTGTTCTCTTCAGTTCCAGTTTTTCTTTCTAGTTGCACAGAGGTTTAGCTCTGCGATCATTTGGTTCTGCCTCGTTTTTAGAGAACGGCTCTGCAGTTGTTTATTCTGCCTCATTCTTTTTGCACAATATGGCAGGTCATCTCAAGTATCTTATTCTCTCTTCTGTCTCTCTCTCTTCCATTCTTCTTCCTTGGATGAACTTTAATCACTACTGTTCCAGGTCGTACTGTGTTTCATAGTAGTTATGTTTCTTTTTTTTGTTTTTTTTGTATTGTTTGATAATGTAAAGGAAACGTGTTATTTTTGGATGCTATATGTAGTATGTTGTTGCTTTTTTCCATTTCTCTTGAGGGATATTCAGATGTAGCAGATTTAACTATAGTCTGAGATTTCCTCAGAAACACTCAGCGTAGAAACGGCCAGTGAATGTGCCCCCCCCTCACATACACACACACATACACACACACAAATACCACCCCCCCTTAAAAAAAATCCTACTTTCGCACTGCCCCCCTGAAACCTTCCCACCCTCCACATACTTACACACCTCACATAAGTATGTTTGAGGAATGAACACTACAAAGGTAATATGTATGGAGTGTGCCATGTTTTGTTGTTTTTATCATGTTAAAGAGACCACTTCCCATGAATGAAAAAACGGTTTTACGTCACCGAAGAACAGAGGAAGACAGAATTCCAAAAGGTTTGGGACCTTAGGTGCATGCTTCTTAGCCAATGTGACGTGATGCCCAATGATGTGAGTCCTCTTTCATACTGTGCAATGTTTGTGGCAAAATAGGGGTCACATAGTGTTGAAATAAAGTTTTGTTTTCTAAAAAATAATCTACACAATCCTTATTTCTGGAACATACATGTGACGTTTGTGTTAAATGAAGGCTGCATGATATGGAAAAAAATGTTGTAATTATATTGATACATATTGTGATTGCAACACACTTTACAATATGTTACAATATATGTGACATGATTAGCCTGCATTATTTCAGCAACATTATTTACTTTTATTGGATTACATCACCACCCTCATCAAAACAACCACAGAAACATTCATCTGGAACTGTGATTGGTCGAAGAACACAATCAAAAACAGTGATTTATGAGAAGGTGCATTCGTATATTGCAGTCTTCTGCATTATCAGCATTGCATGATTACAATTCAAATATCAAACAATATATTGTTCAGCCCCAGCTCAGCTCTAGCAGATGTAGATCTATTCAATCACTCATGCAAACTTCCAGTAGTGATTAAAAATCAAGTAAAACGTGTGCAGCTAGACAGCCTGGAGGGGAAAAAATCCTTTCATGAAGGAGAAGCTACCTGGAGCAGGTGCTGAGGAAGATGTGATTTATAACAATACACTACCGGCCTGCCTTAACATCTTGTAGATCAAATATGACCCTTTTCATTATGGCATGTTTCTGCAGGCTATCGCTAAACCATGCTGACATTCTTCCCATCCTGTGTGTCTATGCGCAAGCCTCACAAGAGCACCAATTAGCATAATCCTGCATTTAATTAGCAGTAGCTAGCACCAGACGTCAATGATGGCTGTGTGCCTCCACATACACACAATACCAACAGATTAGTAGGGACACGTTTGCCCTGGATATTTAATTCACATTCTATTAGGCAACTGTTCTTTCCATTGGACTCTTCACAAACTCACAAAGCCCTGCCTGAAACAGATCCTTGAATGAGGTTTTTTGTAGACACACACACACACATATACACACACACATACATATACATATATATACATATATATATATTTGTACTGACTCATGCTTCAACACTGAACTATGTTTTTAATTTCCCTTTATGTTGTGTCAAAATGTCATGATGATTGGATCAACAGTAATGCTCCAAAACTGCTTGGAATAAGTAACATTTTTGCCTTCTCCCAAAAAAGTTAGCATTTTGCAGATCTTTTTTTTTTTTGCACAGCAATGACATGATGTCATAATCATTTTCATACTCCTCAAACTATTCAGTGAACCTTCCTCCCCTGGGGATGGGGGGATCATTCTGCAAGAGACCACTCCAATCAGGAGAGAAATATTCCATCAAAGAACAAAGGTGATCAGTTAGAGTAACTTTGTATTGATTTGCTGTGTCCCTTCCCTGGGAACAACTGGGCCCAAATCATGCCAGCAAAATGCCCCCCACAGCATAACAGCGCCACTGGGCCCTTTACTGTAGAGGTCAAGCATTCAGGGTTATACCATGTACGCCACACATGCACTCACCCACTTGTTGAAAACATGGTGAAGGATGATTCATCTGGCCATATCACATTTTTCCACATCTCTGTAGACTATGGAAGTGCCTATGGGTTTTACACCACTGAACTCCCAAATGTGCATTTGTCTTTGTAATGAGGGGTTTATGCGCTGCAAGCCTGCTATTATATCCATCTCTATGTAGTTGTGGACAGACTGTTCTAGCATGTTCAGTCACTTCAGGAACAGTTGCTCATCTGTTTTTCTTTACATATCACATAATGCACAAGCATCACACTCATTGAATGTGCACTTTCACACAATTTTCAACCTTATTTGCTAATATCTCCATTTAGGTGTATAGTAAAGACACCCCTTCAGTCCCGGTTCCTATAGAAAAACTAGTCATTTGAGCAGTCTTACTGAGGCTCCTGCCTTCTGTGCTCCAATAACAAAACCTCTTCCAAAGTTACTTCTATGTTTTTTCTCTTGCCATCTTGATCCAAATTGTTTCATGTAATTTGCCTGTCTTAAAGCATCTGTGTTTTATGTTTCTCCATGCATTTGTTCAGGTATTTCCTTTAATTTGTCACTTGTCTGTAGGTGCACTTTGCTGTTCTGCAATTACTAACCTTGAATTTAAATTCATATAATCACTACTGTGGAATCTTGAAGGATATCTGTTGTTCTTTTTTGTAGCATATCACAATAACACTGTAGATACTAGAACAGATTCTATTAAATTTATCCCTAAACCTAAACATAACCCTGTCCTTAATGTCAACCCAAAATCTAGTTTCACAGCCACAGAAGAAAAAACGAGGTGGGAATTCAAATGGGGCTAAATCATTCAAATGAACTAATCCGGCATACCTCTTCAAATTAAATCACTTGAATATCAATTTGTATTTGAGAAACTTAGCAAGCTAGCAAAGGCTACATCTTAAAGTTAACACCATTATGGGGTCTTGTTTGGTTGAAGGACTTTATGAGTGGTTGTACAGAGGGGACTTTCTGCTTTTCTGCTTTCTTCAAAATGGAATCTGATTGGAAGCAATGGGAGCCTCAGATCTAAGATAACAAGCTACCACTCTATTCAGTTCCAAATATAAAGTTTTCTCTTACAAGAAACCTTTGTGGAACTGGCCTCTGGTAAAGGAAAAATTAGTGTAAGATTACTGACTGCAATCCATCTGTTACTGAAATTTGTTAACCTCACCACCCCTCACCCCCCAATGAAAGGAAAGAGACCACCATAGGAGCACTGACCAGATATTATTTGGGTGGTGGACCATTCTCAGCACACCAGTTATGGTGACATGGTAATGTGTGTTGCGCTGATACAAGTGTCATGAGAAGTTAAGGCTTGTGATATTCTGTATATTTACCATATGTTCTTTTGTCTCACCTGGTCACAGAACAATGCCATCAGACCTGTTGTACAGTCCTATTGGTCAGACAGACATCAAAGTTCCTTTTGCTTTCATTTGAGAGCAGCAATTTGTTTCAATGAACATCATTCTTGGTCACTTATGTTGGTGTCATGAACTAGAGATTGTTATGAGCCACTTTAGGGTTCTTTGGTCCTTTATATCAGGATTCTATGGAGTGCATTTGCGCTCTTTGTAGGACACCCACTCCTAGTAAAGTTGAGGAACTTTTCACCTGAATTCCATGAAAACACTTGAATGGAATTCTGTTGTAAAAAACAAGTAACCAAAATTAGATACATTCAAGCGAAATTTATCAATTACTTTTTAAATTGCAGCGTGGGACCACTAAAACAACACTGTAGCTCAGACGTCTTCAAATTCCGAGCTTGAATCCAGTTTCCTTTCCTGGATTTTGTAATCACAATGGTTCAAATACCAGTGATTACAAAATACAGGACCAGAAACTGGATTCAAGACTTCTGGGTTTGAATACCTTCTCCTCAGGCCTTTTGGAAGTCTAGACACTTCACTGCCGGTGAATACCAGCAGCATCTTAACCATTAGGTTTCTGTAAATTGTAGAAATCAAAAACAGCAGCAGCAGTTCTATGTAAGGGTCCATTACCTCAGAAAATAAGGCTGAATCTCAAATGGCTCACTGCTCTCTATATAGTACACTATATAGCACACTATTCTTGCAAATTCATTCTTTAAATAAAATACATAGAATGTCATTTACAAGCTTCAAATGTCTGTGCTTAATCTAGAGCTACCACAAAATGTTCATGTGTACCAGCATTAGCCTAATGCTAAAATAGTATTACAAATTCCACCCCAGGGGAGCCAGTAGAAAGTTGCATTAGTGTAGTACTACTTTATTTATTTATTTTTATATTTTTTGGGAAAATGTTTCCTTTACACTGTGGAGTGATGAATCACGCTTCTCCATCTCTCAGTCTGATGGATGAGTCTGGGTTTGGCAGGAGAACGTTACCTGCCTGACTGCATTGTGCCAAGTATAAAGTTTGGTGAAGGAGGGTTAATGCTATGGGGTGGTATTTCAGGGACTGGCCTCAGCCCCTTAGTTCCAGTGAAGGAAAATGTTAATGCTTCAGCATACCAAGACATTTTGGACAATTCTTTGCTTCCAACTTTGTGGGAACAGCTTGGGAAAGGCCCTTGTTTGTTCCAGCATTACTGTGCCTCAGCGCACAAAGCAAGGTCTGTAAAGACATGGCCGGCTGAGTTTGGTGTGAAAGAACTTGACTGGCCTGCATAGAGCCCTGAGCACAACCCCATCAGTATCTGACCTCACAAATGCTCTTCTGGGTGAATGGGCAAAAATCGCCACAGACACACTCCAAAAACTTGTAGAAAGCTTGCCAGAAGAGTGGAAGCTGTTATGGCTGCAAAGAGGGGACCAACTCCATATTATTGTTTATGGATTTAGAATGGCATGTCATAAAAGCTCCTGTGGGTGTAATGTGTAGGTGTCCCAATAGTTTGTCCCCATAGTAAATATACAAAGGTGCAGTGGGTAGTGCTGTCGCCTCTAGCAAAAAAGGCTTGGCTGGGTGAGCAGGGTCCTTTCTGTGTGGAATTTGTATGTTCTTCCCATGTCTTTTTCTTTAGAATTTGTCTAGCAAGCATGTTTGAGAGTTCCTTTCAAAGATAGTATTTTTTCAGTATCTATTTTGTAGGTATGTCTTCCTAAAATATAAAAAAGCAACTGTATTCTGAATTCTGCCGTTACAAATGTAACTTGGACTGAATACAGAGTTTTTGTATTCTGAATACATATTCATAATACTTGTATTCCATTACATCCCAACCCTGGCAATGGGAGATGGTAAGAATCTGCCAAGAGGAGGATGCATGTCTACATTAACCCCACACACAGTTAGGAGAATGGTTCAGGTTGCCAAAGGATCACAGCTGGGAAATTGCAGACATTTCTTAGGACTTGGGGTCTGTACAATTTCCAAATTACAATTCGACACCACCTACATATCCACACGCTGTTTGGGAGAGTTGCTTGAGGAAATTCAAGGACCTATAGTTTGCCAGACCTTATTAGAACCTTTAGTGGGACCATGTGCTATGCTCTATACAGTTTTTGACAATAAACACCAGAGTTGGGTTGGCACAAACACAAAGATTGTCATGCAGAAAAGTGCCTCATTCTGAACCACTGTGAAGTATGGTGGTGGATCTGTGATGTTGTAGAGCTGTTTTTATTCCAAAGGCCCTGTACAACTTGTTTGAATGACGGATTCCAAGTACTGGGCTGTTGTTGGATCTTCCAGAGGGAAAATCATCAAAAGCACATCCCCAAAGCAACACAAAAATGGTTCACCGACCACAGAAACAAGGTTTTGCCATGTCCTGTGATCTAAACCCTATAGAAAACCTGTGGGAAACTAAAGGATCTGGAAAGATTCTGTGTGATGGAATGGTCTCAGGTGCCCTGTCATGTGTTTCCCAGTGTCAGTAATCATTATAGGAGATGACGCAGAGCTGTTTTTTTTTTCTGCACAAGGTATTAAAAGAAGGGTTGCCAACAGTTATCGTGCACACAGAGAAAAATATTTATTTCAAGATAGGATCAAGGTTTTTCTTTCAATCATTTTACTTAAAATAAGGGTAAGATTTTTGTTAATATTTAGCATTAGATTGATGTAATGTAGAATTCTTTAAATATTTACAATTGCCTTCTGAGGAAATTAAAATGCTAGATTTCCAAAATGTGTTTCAAAACACACTCGCATGCACACACACACACACACAAACGCACAATATAAACTGCTAAGAATGGCAACTTAGTATTTTAATGACCAAAATTTCAGACACGTGTCATAACATCAAGTGAGTAATAACATTAATTACAAATGATCTGTTTGGTTAACATGTTATTAGATGTAAGTTGTATACATTTACATTAAAGAGAACATTCATGTATTTACAAACAGTTGTTTGAATACTTTCTATGCTTTAACACTAGATGCATCATTTCTTCACTTTCCAGAAAGTTTTGAGGCTGGTGCTCAGTCGTTCATTTGGCAAACATCCACAATCCGAACCTGTCATTTTTATATTTTTCACCTTGGAAAAAAAAAACAAAGAAATGCCTCCGCCCCTCCCCACCTTTTAAAAAGAACTGAGAGTGGCAGTCACTTTTAGTCTTGCTGTAATCAGGAATATCTAGTATTTAAACAATTATTTATACTGCTCAAAAAAAAATAAAAAAATGAAAAGATATTTTAAATGGAATCAGTTCCAGTAAAGTAAACGAAGTACAGTAATCGATTAGTGATACGCAGATCATTCCTTTTACAAGTTATTTTAACTGATTTATTATTTAATGTAGTGATTGTCCTCAAAATTAAAACTTTACATCTACTTAATAGTTTAGGTGGAGCCTTTTAGAGCGACTACTCATGCTAATGTTCAATAGGGGCAGATACAAAAGATTCTAAAATAGTTGTAAGGACAACATGACTACATAAAAATCTTCATGGCAACGCCTGAGAACAAATGCATTTCTTAACCACGACTATAAGGAGATGAGACCTGTTCCCACGCAGAAACACACATCCACATACATACACACTATATAGTCTCCCCTGAGGCAATGTTGTGCATGACTATCATAATTTCATAAATTAAGGCTGAGAATTTAAACATCAACCATATTTAAAACAACTACTAACCACAGTAAAAAGGGTATTTTATAGTGCATAATAACAATAATCAAAACAGTCTTTTTTTTGTAACAACAAATACAAGAGACATACCAAAAACACTACTATGATCAAACCGTACATGAGGAGCAAACAAAACAAAACAAAGTGGCTGCATGTTAGCTACTGGGTGGATAATATAAATAGATTTATTTTCAAACAACTACACAGTGAAACATTTCAAATATTATTTCAAGAAAGTAGTAGCTCTGTATGTTTCATAGTATAAGTGCAAATTAATGTTTTGATAAGTAATAGATAGAAAATTCATCAGAATATGTACTTGAGTATTCAGGTACTTAAGTGCACATATGACAGTTATCAGTTTTGTAAATCATAAGAGCAGCACTATCTACCAAAGAGGAATTCAACAGTTTTATTATAATGAGCATTCTAGAAATAGAAAAATAATCTAATTTATGGTATTTGCCCTACATAAGTGCGTCTACATGAACTTTCTAGACACGCTTTGAAATTATTTTACTAATGTCATATTGCAAACAGAAATATATGGCCTGGGAGGCTTTTATATGTTACAGTGAGCTGTGCTACATTTCAGTTAAAAAGTGAAACCCTTTGGATAAGAAAAAACATAAATTAGGAAGCACTTTGAAATATGCACTTAAATGTGTTGATAGCACATGCACACATTCACTCACACAGATGGCCTCAGTGGGCCAAAGATGCTACACTAACATTTTGAATTTTCAACACCCTAATGATCACAATATTAAGCATTAAATAACAGATAAAATTGCTTTACAGCTGAAGTCATAAATTTGCATACACTTAGGTTAAAGTCATTAAAACTCAAACAATTTAACAGATTATTTTACTTATAGCTCACTACATGAAAATTCCATTGGGTCAGAGGTTTACACACACACTAAGTTGACTGTGCCTTTAAATAGCTTGTCAAATTCCAGAAAATGACATCATGGTAAGCTAACTGACAATTTTAAGTTAGTTTGAGAGGTACCTGTGGCAGTATTTTAAGGCCTA
>JAILXH010213524.1:4865-15486 GCA_023558415.1 Piaractus mesopotamicus
GAAAGAACAGAACAAGTGCATGTTGCCTATTAAAAGGACCGTGGCATACGCAGTCAAAAGCATATAACCTAACAACAAACGAAAGTGGATTGATTGTCCAGACACAGATTAAGCCCAGTTCTAAATAGTCTAATGGGGCCAATAATGCACATCTGGGGACAACCTGTCATACTTCTGACACTAAAAATCCGCAGCTAACAATAGCATGCCCATTTTTAAACCCACCCCCGAATTCCTCTTGTGCTCTTTTAACAGAATACAATCGATAACACAAGTAAAACAAGCTAGCTAGCAAAACGCTACTGTCAGTTCACGTCCATTCTTCAAACTGAATGATTTCCATAAAACCCCTTCAATACTTTGTTTGAAGACAGCAACTCAGGCGTCTTCTAAAGCTAAAGTATAGTCTGGTTTACAGGAACTGTTTTTGTGCAAAATGGTAATGTTTATTTTACCATATATGATGTGTTCTTTGAATATGCGACACACTTCTACAAGGTTTTTGGGGGGACTTTTCAGTCACGTTAGATAAGAGGTAGACCAAGATTGTGCATGCCTATTCAAGCAAAAGGGACAAAAAGTCCTTGTCTAAGGCCCAATCTCATTTCACCCCTTGTCCCTACCACTTAGCCCTTACCCCTCCGTTTTGCGCGTTCATGCCTAGGGGTAGGGTGTCCTGATTTTTGTTGAGATAGAGGGGTAGGGCGAAGTGTTAGGGCTACCTCCAAACGGAGGTTTTTCAGAGGCACACTCCAAACAGTGTTAAGAGAAAAAAAGCAAGATGGCAAGATGGCTGAGCAAGACACCAAAGAAACCCACAAATATGAGTATTTTCTCTGTTAAAAAATTACAATAATCATTGTATTGTCTTAGTTTAACGTCGTTTCAATGTATTATGGTCCTTTTCTTCATAACAAGCATAAAAAATTGCTGGTAGTATGCTGATGTCTCGGCAGCTAGCTAGCTAAATTTCCCGATCCACCTTAAATGATGCAGCATTCTGGCACCTCAGGCCTCAGAACTGCTGCACCATTTAAGGTGGAACAAGAAAATTTAAACATGAAGTCTGACTTCAGCTATGCATCACAGAAGAATTAGGGGTGAGTGATAATAAATAATTGTCCCCCTATTTGAAAGCATATGATTCCCTAAATGTAACTAAAGCTCAGCAGTGAGGAGCTGAACTTTACCCTCCTCTGCTCCACTAGTACCCTTTTAATGAAGTAATGTTCTTTTTTATTTGAGGGTCCCATTTCACAGGGGGAGATTTCAACCACTTCAACTTTTAACTCAGTTCCAAGGGGCAAGTTAACACTCGAAAACAAGGGGTAGGGGTAAAAATAAGAAATGGGATTCAGCCTAAGTCTTGTGTCATCCATTTCAGTCATTGCTCATAGCTGTCTCCAGATATTTTCTACATAAGACCCCGCGAGACTACATAGTATACCAAAAAGGAGTGGTATTCTATACTAAAAAGGACGATACACTTGGCTGGTTTCATTTCACGATACCGCTTACATTACTCAATATTCTCATGAAATTTAGAGAAAAAATTTGAATAAAGAAAAGTGATGACTATAAACTTAGTAATGACAACAGAGCTGGGAGGCAGGAACACTGGAGTAAATTGCTGATTGGTGCTGATTGTTTGCAAACTGTTAAAACAATGCTATTGTATTAAAATAATAATTCATCCGTTCTCCATGATGCACATCATCACAGCTTTGTGAATCCCATAACATCTTCACACTTTGATAAGTCATTAGTCAGCAGGTATAAGATCTAGTCCAGTAAGTAACACGACTGAAATTGTTACCTGTGGAAGAAGCCATGAGGTATCTCAGGTAGGAAGTAAACTTGAACATTGATGTCTTCCATATTGTCCTCTCCCCACATCTCTCTGACCTGCTTATTGCTGGTCAGGAAGCTGGGGAACAGACAGGCTTTATCTGGTTCGTACACAGAGGGATTGGATGGCTCCCATTTTTTGTTCGGACAAAACTCCTGGGCTGTAGCGTTTAGTTTTAAACTTGGTTTGGTCGGTAGGCAAACCTCAAAGTGCTGTAGCAGAGTGAGAAGGTTCCCTGGCTTCTTCTTGGTCCCCACTATGTCCTCAATCAGGTCCATGTCATCAATGCCTGATTTCTTAAGTTCTTCACGTACCAGGATCCGTATGGCCACATTGCTCAGAGTCGCTCTCTCCTCAAAGTCACTAATCCACCTGTTCTTGTGCAGCTGCAGTGCATTCTCCGACTTCAGAACTGTATTGGAAATGGCTCCCAGCGCACTGACCATGTCATGTCTTACAATGGCCTGCAGCAGAATGAAACATAAATAGTCTTGGAAAAGGATCTGCATGTATCTGAAAAGTGTCAGATGTTTAAAGCTTTTTCTGACAAACCTTGAACAATGAGATGAGGAAGGATGGTTTCACGAACACCATGCCCTTCAAGTCTGGGATTTCCATGTACCACATAATGATCCCAATTCTGTGCAGATATTGAAGAATAAACCTCATCTTCTCATGGTCCAATTCCTTGTGCCTGTCATTTAGGTAATATAGAAGGTCCTCTTGAGTCACTATTCCTATTGAAAGGAACATGATTTTAGAAACGAAATGCTGGCGTTCCAGTTTTCAGTTATTAAAGTATATTTAATTAGAGAACGGGACTTACCATGTTGAGGAATGACATCATCACCTAAAAGGCCTTGAACAGCAGTTTCTACTTCCTGGTAGCACTGAGGCAGTGTCTGCTCCATGGAAGGAAACGTGTCTTTATCTGAAATCAAATCCTTGATGTGGCCTTGCAACCAGGTAATGTCCTCATACTTAGTGCAATCAATGGGTATAAGATCAAGGACCTGAATATAAAGAAGGAACATGTTTATCACTAGCACAGAAAGGGCTAATGCCAAACTTGCAATGATGCATGTTATAGGGCAGGGATCTCTAGACACCTCACAATTTGGTTTCATTTTGATTCAGGATGCCAAGCTGTGATCCTAAAACGACTCCTAAAGCAATTTTTGATCTCTACAGCCAACATTATGATGTTCTCCTGTGTTTCTCATTAACAAGTACTAGCTTAGCTAAATTTGTATGTAGCCTGTACTCTGCGTACTTGTTAAATCTTCATATAACACCTTTATATATGTATACATATAATACACTAATACATAACCAGTAGTCCAGTCATTTGAAAGCTTTTTAATATTTTGTCATATAATAGTAACCACATGTATACAGTCGTGCGCAATGTTTGAACACCCCAGGTCAAATTGCAAGTTCTATTTGTTGAGTTTACTATTTTGGAAAATTATATAAAACACAAAATATTTGTGTGACCTTTGCACAGGCCACATTTTATGTTAAATTCAGCAAAATAAATAAAACAGTACTCAGATTGAAATACAGCTGAAAATTGTGACCATCAGTGAGGTGTGAGCGAACATTTATTTTAAAATAAATAGAAACTATGAGTCTGTATAAAAGCCTGATTATGACTTTTTTGGCATCTTTCAAGAGGGAATCAGCAAGTATCTACTAACTGATTATTTTTCCCACCCTCATGACCGACTGGGAACACTCACCTTCAGTTTGTACTCTGTGAGTCGCTCAATGTCACTCATCTGTTCAGAATACAGTGAGAGGTCATCTAATTCCTCAAGGTTCTTTCTTTGCTGCTCCAAGCTGTCTTTTCGTTCTGCCAGCATCTGCTTCACTTTCTTCTCAATGTCGTTCTTCTTTTCTAACATCTCCATTCCATCCTTGCACTGGTCAGTGTGAGTGCCCACTAACAGGACCACTGAGTTTGGAACCTTGAGCTGGATGTTGTTGATCCAGAAGCCCACTTTCTCACTGAAAGACTTGGGATCCTCAGTGTGGTAGCTGTACAATTAAAAGTAGTTGTTAATGAAGTGGAGACATCTGTCATCAAAAACTTTGCACAGCATCAATTGTTTAAATACCTGGAAAGATCAATAGCAAGGATGACAAAAGCCTGAGGTGTTATGAAGACGTGATGGGTGATGTAGTACACCTCCTGCCCAGCAAAGTCCCAAAAAAGGAATCGGACTCCATCCCGGTCAACTTCACGGATTTCTATACCTACAGTACGGTCAGCTTCGGCCACTGCCACAGGACAACCACGCGTCAGACTGCGACACAGAGTGGACTTCCCTGCCATGGAGGATCCCAGGAACATGGTTTTAATGGTGCAGACACTACAGGAACTGTCTTCTAACATAACAAAATAGTTTTGAATGTCCTTCAAACCCCCCGCACAGATCTCCTCAGGAGGCATTCTGAGCGGGTTGCCGTTGGCCTTGAATACAGCCAAAGCCTGGGACTGAAAAAGGGCACGCGGTAGCTCTGCCAACTGGTTCTTCTCCACGTAGAGCTCTTTTAGTCGAAGTAGACCCACCAGAGGCTGTAGATCCTTCAGGCTGTTGTTGGACAGGTTCAGGTATGTGAGGCTCTGACACGTGTTCATGTCTGATGGTAGCCTGAGAAGCCGGTTTGTGCTCATCTTAAGGAACTGCAGCCTCTCCAGAGATGGGAATATACCTTCAGGTATGTTCTTGATGTTGTTCTGATTCATGTACAGTTTCGCCAAGTGTCGTAGCTGCCTGATCTCCAGAGGAAACTCAACAAGATCATTCCTGGACAGATTGAGCTCTGTCAGGTTTGACAAGCAAGAGATGCCAGTAACCTGTCTGAGCCTGTTCCTCTGCAGGTCAACCTTGACAGCATCCTGACCTTTCGTGAGCAGAGCTGGAGGAAGAGATCTGAGTTTCTGTCCTGCAAAGTCTTCCTCTTTTTTTCCACGATGATAGCCTGAGGTTACATATTAACAGAGAAAACATCAGGTTATCTTTGATTTCCTAGGGCAGAGGTCGGCAACCCTAATGTTGAGAAGAGCCATTTTGTTCTTTTAACAAAAATCAAACCACTTTGGGAGCCACAATATTTTATGTCCATTTTCCATCTTGGCTGTAAATATGTCTCAGTATGTGCTAATGTGCTAGTATAGGTTAAAAAATATAAACAAAAACGCAGACGTACTTTGCTCTGCTTTAAGCTTTAGCTCAGCTATAGCCGCTTTTCTCGCATCTCTGGCAGAAAACTTTTCTGCAAAAGTGGAATAGTTTCTTGTAAAATGTCTTTCAACGTTCGAGTTTTTACAAGGCTGAAGTCAGCTTCTCGTTCGCCAGCTTCTTGTTCTAATTTTCACGTTCCACCTTGAATGGTGCAGCAGTTATATTTGCCACATCAGGCACGATTTAAGGTGGAATGGGAAAATTAGAACAAGAAGCTGGCGAATGAGAAGCTGACTTCAGCCTCGTAAAAACTTGAACGTTGAAAGACATTTTACAAGAAACTATTCTAGTACTTTGTTTCCAGCCAGAGATGTGAGAAAAACAGGTAACAGTTGTGCTAAACCTTAAAGCAGAGCAGAGTCCGCGTTTTCGTTAATATTATATATTTTTAGCCTATACTAGCAGATTAGCACATACTGAGACATACTTACAGCCAAGATGGTAAAATAGATATAAAATGTTGTGGATTTTTGTTGAAAGGACAAAATGGCTCTTTTTAACATTTGGGTTGCCGACCCCTGGGCTAGAGTGACATCTGCATTTAGATCTGTGAGAAAGATCTGGTAGAAAGTGAACATTCAATGATTGTGATGCTCATGCATTAGGACAATATGTAGGAGTAACTGTTCCTCAGGTGACTAAGAATGTCAGTGCAAGACATGATCAGACAGTCAGCACGAACAGACCGTCCACAGCTTCACAGAGGGGGATATTATAGTACAGCTGCAGTGCATAAAGCCATCATTACAAAGACAAATGCATATTTGAGAGTTCAGTGGTGTAAAGACCTCAGGCACTGCTCTACAGAGCCGTGGAAAACAGCAATATGGTCAGATGAGTCCACGATTATTCCTATACCAAAAAAGTCTGGAGCCTTACTTCCAAATGATCAGCAATTTGTGTAAATTAATGGAAAAGGACATTGTAGGCCATCTGATAAGGTCCACTGGTAAGCACCTGGATCCTTTTCAGTTTGCCTACAGGCATGGACAGAGCACTGGCGATGACACACTTACTCTAGTTAATACACTTTAACACTTGCAGAAAGCAAGAATGTGAATGGAGGGCTTATTTAATGGATTAAGAATTTTCTTTCTTTTTGGCCTCAGAGACTGTCTGTGAATTGTGTTATGTCCAAGCAACTTCTTTTAAGTACAGGGCGCCTCAGGGGTGTGTCCTATCACCAATCCTGTTTACCCTCTATTGTAATGAGATGCAAAATCAAGACTTCTCCTTTTGCCTTTATAAGTATGTGGATGCCATGACCCTGGTCGGTTTATTTCAAGAACGGGATATTTGTAAGTAGGCTGCGTGCTTTAGTCAGATTGATAAATTTATCAGTTCATGTTCAGAAAGTCCTGTGATGGACTGGTGACCTGTCCAGGGTGTTTCTTGCCTTCCGCCCAATGAGGACCCCCATGACCCAGAAGGATAAGCGGCTTAGATAATGTGTATGTGTTCAGATAGTGCTCTTGTTCTAAACAGTAGTAAAAAACTAAGAAGATGGTAATCAGTGGTACTAATGTCCCAATCTGCACAAACAAGTTGAAGATTGATAATCAGGCAGTTAAAATGGCGCAGAATTTTACGTATTTGCACATGCTACTTGACAGTAGATTGATGTTTACAGCCAACTCTGAGCATATCTTTTAAAGGCTATGCAACGCATGAATCTGTTGAGGAAACTGAACAGCTTCTTTGTGCGGAGAGATATTTTAGAGCTGGTCCACAGGAGTCTGGTTGAGAGTGTTTGGACATATAATATACATACTTGGTGTGGTATCCTTGGGGCGAAGGATAAGACCAAGCTGTCGAGCATTGTGAATATGGCTGGGAAATCATGTGTAAACCACCAAAACAGTTATGCGAGATGTATTTGTCTGGTAGTAGGAAGAAAGCCCAGCAAATTGTGAGGAATCCTCGTCCTCTGTTTGACTAATTCAATTCGCTCCTTTTTTTGAAAGCATATACCTATATTTTTAAGCATTCTTTTATGCCTTATGGAATTTCTCTATTGAACTCTTTAGTGACTTATTGATTGATGAAAATGTAGCTAATTTGAGCTGCACTGTATTTATTCTGATAGCTGGTGTGTTTGAAGCTGGTAGGTGTTTTAGGTGCGTTTTTGTGTGTCTTGTTTTGTATTTGTATGTGTAATTTTCTGCTATTTATCTGTTTATTATTCTCATTTTGTGCAATCTGGAGAAGCCAAAGACAAATTTCCAGAAATGGACAATAAAGTTTTTTTTTATTTTAGTCTAGTCTATCTTTTGTAAAAATGGTGTTCTATCACTCTAGTACAGTTCCAGAGATCTGAGGAATCTATACCAAGGAGCTTTGAACCTGTCTGGTTGCTCGTGGTGGGACACCTTAATAGGAAACTTCGTGTGGGTTTTGCCTTTAATTGGTCACCAGTCTGTGTCACTGACCAACTGACTGAATTTACGTGATGACTAAAATACATACAACACAGCATTGCTGCCAAAATAAAACATCCACATTAAAATCACTTGAGTTTCACACACAATAAAGCCCTAAAGCTTCTTTCCATTCTACTGAATGAGGATTGACTGCAGATGACAAAAGATGGTAAATCTCAGGTATTTTACTTCTGAATAAGCAAAATCTCCAGGAATTCTATAAAATTATACACTTAAAGATATGCAAAAGGTACTTACCATTTGAAGTGAGCATACTGACGAGTAGCCGGTATGGAGACTTTCAGTATCTCTTCCTTTCCTTCTTAATATCAGTCACTTCCTTCTTATTTCTCAGGGGGAGGCGCTGCTGAGAGTATGCACCAATGGCAGAATCTCTTAACCCTATAACCTATTTCACCAGTTTCAATATTTGCTCTCTCTTAATTTGTATTATTCACTTTGAATTTATTATTATCATATAATGTGCATATAATATTATACTACTTAGCGTCTTATTTTTATTATTATTTATGATCTTATTTCTTTACTCTCTTCTTTTTTAAGTCATATGATCTTATACTAATCATTTAAACAAGATGAGAAGAATTGTAGCCATAACAGATCTGAAGAAATGCTGCCAGCACACAGCTTATGTAAAGTATTTGTTTTCATTTGTACTATATTTCGTTTCACTTTTATTTTTCTGCAAATCTTCACAGAATCTGTTTCGGTTTCTGTCACATGACCCACCACTGTTATTGGCTTTATGCAAGCTAAATGCTGCCATCATGTGGCCATTATGAGCAGCTGCATGGAATATTTCAGCCAAACAATACGTTAAAATTTGGACACATTACAAACCCTGACATGTTTTTAGACAGAGACATGGAAAATGAAAAAAGGAATGTCTTCATCTATCTGGGTTGTGTCTTCTTTTCCTCTTATAAGTGACTGGCTTGTCTGATTTTTTAGTCTTTAATATAAGGTTGTTTGTCCTGGGATCTTCTCCATCAGCAGGACAGGTCAGTTTTAAAAGGTATCTGGGCACATGCTGTAAAACAAACCAATAAAAATATTAATAAACAGTGAACTTTTTAACAATTTATCACGTCATCACATACATATACAGCTAAAACACCTATACTCCTAATCATACAGCTGTCAGAGGGGTTTTTCGCACAATGCTACAAAAGAACCACTTTTAGTTACCCAGAAAAGTTTCAGTGGACGGTTCTGAAGAACCTTTTTTAAAGTTTACAGAACTTTGATATATTGTAAAAGTTCTAGGAAGAACTGTTATTTTTTTTTACTGAAGAATTGTAATGGACAATTGTTATACTGTCCTATAGAACTATATCTCTGTCCTATAGAAATATATCTGAATATCTGAAAGAGTAACTTTTTAGAAGAAGGAAAAACATGCTCATCATACTACTTATCATGTTTACACAGAGTAAAAGGCAGCTGGTGTTTGGAATCACTTGCCATATTTACAATTTTAGCTATTTTATATGCGATAATAACTTATACAATGTTGATTAAATAACACAAATAAGTTGCCAAACGTATTTTTTTGATGTTTTATTCACTATTTCAAAATTTTGTGAACATAAAATGAATAAAAACACAAACAATACACTATAATGATCTACATAAATTATTCTTCTGTGAAGTTTTCTGCCTTCTTTTTTGAAATATGATAATGTGAACTTTATTATAACTTATTTCTCAATGAAAGTTTTAACAATTTATCATTTCACCAGGTACGTGCCAACTTTCTCAGTCATTTTTGAATCTTCCACAGCTCTGTTCATCATCATGGACAAATTTAACATTCTTTTTTCCCCACAGCTTTCTAGTGTAGAACTAATTATTTGAATCATGTCAAGTTGCACAGGTCAAGGATTCTCGAATCATTTTATACATTTACCTATAACCAAACTGGTTTTATACTATTAACAAACACTGATTCCAAACTTTTCACTCATGATTCCAAAGTTTTGAATGCTAGTTTAAACATATAATATGGATATTATAATGGAATGTAACCTGAACTTGCTGAGACAGACTGGCGGGCCTTCTGCTGCTCTGCTGCCGGACCCTCGCACTTCTCCGAGCGCAGACAGTGGGCTGTCGTGTAGTGGACGGTCTGAGGCGGCTGGATGTTGGGGCAACTTCAGCCAACAGATCCATTATTTCAGCCTCATCTATCTCACTCTCTTCTCTAGACAGACCACCATTTGCCTGACTGCTTTCAGTAGTACATTCCTGGCAGAACCAATCCTCAAACGGCACTGCGCTCAAAGGTGGGCTAAGGCAGCCTATATGGTACCTTTCGTAGTCAAAACACATTGGTCAGTGTATTGGCTATAGTATAATAACACAATTAAAACTCTGAGCAGGCTTGGACGATATAGCACAAATTAAATACTGTAATATTTCAAAACAAATCTAATATACAGTACTGTGCAAAAGTCAGAGAGCAGCCTTCATATGTTTAATTTCCAGTCATACCTGCTATTAAGTACTAAGTTCATGCTGCTTTGCATTCGTCTCACCTCGAGTCACAGACAGAGCAGAGCAGCATCAGATGCCTTTGGTCACTCCTGCCACACTCTTCACATACACTCAGTTCATCAGCAGCTTCTTCACCGTCTAACGCTCGTCTCTGAGGGGGCTCTACTTTAACCTTAAACATAGTAAAGGGTTATCACTAAAATATTCTGGCCATAATTAAAGCATATTTTTTACATAAAAGATAAAGACAGAATTCTTACAATTTTTTGAATACTGCCTCCTACGCAGGTCCTCTGATAAAGGATATTAAATTCCAGTCGATCCACAGGACAGGAATTTGTTGTCTAAAAAGAAAAAAATGATCACGAACCCTTTTCCAAGTCCACGCAAACACAAACATGCATTAGGACAGGTTTGACAATCTAAAAACATACAGTCATGTGCAACTTTGAACACCCATGGTAAATTTTTTTTGCAATTTTCAGGGCACAATTTCAATATATTTGCTGAAAAAAGTAAGATAAAGGTGCCACAGGACACCTTTCCCAATATGTTAAATTAAGCAAATAAACAGTAATTGTGCA
>JAILXH010213582.1:9227-33740 GCA_023558415.1 Piaractus mesopotamicus
GTTAAAAGTGTCGTGTCAGTTTGAGATACTGTTGTTGGTGATACAATCTCTCCTGCTATGTGACCAGGAAGTTTTCAGACTGTCCAGTGGCTGGTGTGGCTAGTAATGTTATGTGAAGATAGAGTTGTTGTAGGCAGAGATACATTATCTGTCTGGGAGATGGTATGCAATGATTATTTTAGTGAGAATGTAGTGACTGCTGTTAATGTGACTTCTATTTTGCAGTTTTGCTGTGAATGATGTATGAAAGTAGTATATTTACGTGGATGTGAATGTGTTTTAATTAGTAGTGTAAAGATGTAGTGCCTTCCAGTTCAACTGTAAATGTAGCTCCTGCTTCTTTACAAACTCTAGAAAAAAAAAAAAAGCACTGAAGCTAAAAAACTGTAATTTCCTGCCACCTTCGAATTTCAAGTATAATTAAAGTGGGTTTATTCATTGTTACATCACATTAGGTAGAAGTGTTAATTGTTGAAGTTGCACTATGCAAGGCTTGTTTGTTAAAACCAAAAAAAGTATCATTACTGATCAGGAGGAAAAAAACATTTACAAAATCTTTCCGTAAAATCCTTCAGAATAGAATATGTATGCAAGTATTTTATGAAGTGATATTTCTGGCTTTGATTGGACATTGTAAAAAGTGAAAATTGAGTTGAAGTTTGTATTTATGTAAAGTATGTAAAATATAATGTAAAAGTTGTAAAACTTCGCATTGTGTTGTGCAATTCAAAATATTTTATTGATTTGAATAACACTAATTGAACATGAAATAGTTTTATATATTTTATCTAAACATTCTAGTAATATTCTACAGCAGACAAACTTTTCAGAAATAAAGTAAGTTGTATATGAAGGCAAATTGAAAAACAAACCAAGTAAACATATTTCAGTTGAGTTTTGACATTTTTATGATTTCAGTTTGAGAAAAAAACAGATGCAGCTTATCCAAAAATCAGAAAAAGATTTCTTGTAATTGTAATTTCTAGTGTCTCTAGTCTGCTTTAGATCAAGTAACTATGCATTGAAGTTTACTATAATATTAAGGGTCAAGGTTGTAAAAATGATAAAGAAAGAGCAGCCATAAAATCTTTACTTAAGTGTCAGTCTGTATTAAAAGGAAAGATGTAGAGCAGATAGACTTGGGACTCACTTTATTTTGAAACAATTAATACAATGTACTTTCAATTACTTGGCCATTTTCATTCAAAACCCTCTCACCAGTCAGACCTTTGTTAATTTCCTAAAGAACAGCCCTTTTGCCTTTCCAAGTTCATTGCTGCAACACTGACACATGATTGTACAGCTCACAGTAGTGACAGAAATACAAAAAGTTAGTAATTCCGTTTTGTTTTATGACAGTGTAATTTCGACAAATCAGAATGAATTTAACTCAAAACCAACTTATTCCTACAAAAATATATAAATAAAAAGGAATAACATGATAGAGCTACATACCTTTCATCATAGAGCTCTCGCTCGTCTGATGGCAGTAGCAGAGGGACAATAATACACTGCAGTATTATGTACTAGGGTCAAATTTCAAAATCTCAATAATTTAAAAGTGTGCAATTTTGCATCTGCAAGAATCTATTTAATACATTCATTCATTTTATATATAAATACATCTCTACCAAATTTAAAACAGATTTCAACAGGACTTAATCAAGTTTACCACCCAGAAAATGTATACACTAGTCTTTGTACTTGGACGCCCTTATAAATCTCTGTCTTTAAACAATTACTATAACAACAATTTTTTTCATCTTTCTTGTAAATGCACTTTGATCACTGATCCATTATGACAATGCAATTTCAACAAAACAGAATGAATCATTTTTATTTAAAACTTATAAACTCTTCTTAAAATATATAAAAGTTATGACATGACTGAACTGCATACTATTGATTATGTAGCTCTCACTCATCTGATGGCAGTCGCAGAGGTACAGATATCTCTACAGAGGTAGAGATAAATGGCCACATTATGTCTTTACCCACATCTAGACTCCTTATAACTGCATACAAACCATTATTACTAATGGTAACTTTTTCAAGCATGTCAGGAGGTTCAACTGATGCTAAAAATATTTATAGAAGGCCTAGAAATAAACTCTTGGGGCTCAGCCTGCGTATCAGTGTGAATATCACAATTCTTAATGGTAACTGACAGTGATGCACTCAAATTACATTACGCAGATTATTCTCATTTTACAATGGTTTAATTTCATAAACAGTATTTATGAAATAATTTTTTTTATATTTATGAATAATTGGTACATTCGAGAACTAAAGTCGGGAACATTCTGAAATCTTTTCTTGTGAATGGCTAGTCTTCGTCATCCTTAGCTGGACCATGTGACTAGAAGTGAGATGGCCACCATGAAGGTCGCTGTGAACATGCTGATCTTGCTGCTGACTTCGCTTGATGATATTACTGTATCACAAAGAAATATAGAAGAAGAAGTATTGAATAACAACAGAGGAACTGTCACAAGTCTAAATAATTCAACACAACTTAAAAAGAACATTTTATACATGTTTACAAATTAGCATGTATGACTATACATGGCAAAACTGTAATGTTTCATATACAGAAAAACTACTGAGAGTCTACTATTCTAAATTCATAAACAATGAGATTCCTCAAACTCCAACCTGAAATGGGCAAGGGAGCACCACAGATACCACATGGACTTTGTGTTTGCTAAAAGACAGCACTTGGAAGCATAAGTGGGCATGTTTTATCTTATCTCATTTAAAGCTTTTGTATCACAGCACCACAAATCAATCTACAGTGATTACTGGTGATTCATTTGTCTAAATGACTTACCAGTGCCATTCACTATGATTTTTGAGGTGAAGATCTGGAAGGGGAGGCTGTTATTTTTAGCTGCTCTAATTATAGTTTGTCCAATCTGGGTGGCGTTGGGCAGCGTAGCAGATGCTCCAAAAGACAAATCCATGGAGTTCTGGATCATTTTTACACCAGTAGAGCTGAGACCTCCATCACTGGATGGACAAAGAAAGTGAGTGAGGACAAAAGTCTGAAATTAGATTCTTTGTTATCATTAAGTTACATATGGTCAAAACATGAAACTAGTGTTGTTGGTTTTCATCAGTTTCCTCTTGTTGATATTACTTTCTTATATGGCTCTTATATGATTAACTGCCTAGCCACATTGTTGTTCGTTGTAAGTGCAAGTTACCATGTAACCTCCTGCTGAGCATAATTCTACAACAGCTAAGTAGCACAGTAATATTATGTTGATCTAATTCGAAACCATTAACTTTTTTTTTATACTATAATTAGTAGAACATAAACATATTAAGTTGAATGTAGGAGAAATACAAAAGTCATCACCACTCCAATCCAGCTATTACTCAGTCAAGTACCTTTGAAGCCACATACAGTTATGTGAAACCACTTGACACAACATATCTAAGTAAATCCAACCTTTCATTTTAGACGTGACTGAGCAATGATGCAAACTAATATAGTTCATAATTTCTTTGGTCTGGCCTGAGTGCATATACATCAAGAAACACCATAATTACCTGAAATTTGTCAGTGCCAAGCTACTGAATGCTGAAGGATAGTCAGCAGTGAAAAAAGGCTCGAGCTGCAAAATTAAAGAAGGAATAAGGGGTTAAAAAGGAAGCATATTTATGAATAGTTCTGAAATCACTGAGATGTGATATCATACTTACTCCCGTTTTGATCATTGAAGACCTGTTTGTGAATAAAGCTGAAGTGGAATTTGAGAGATCCGTTACAAAAGTGCCGTTTGTGAAAATTACCACAGCGACAATCTGCGGAGAACCTGGAGAAATAAAGACAGGATTTCAAATTTCTTAATGTGGAAATACAGTGGTTGATATTTGCCTTGCTGAACCTGTAAATTATGGCAACGTACAGGATGGACAGTAACATTAACCATAATTTCAAAGTCTTTAACCTAAACTTTCTTACTACTGTCAAAAACAGTTCTCTCTTCAGTTGGAAGAAAGATAGGATACGAATCAGCCCACTTTGGTGTCCAACTTACTGAGAACAGTGATGGAGGTGGGGTCCACTGACAAGACGAAACCTGAGTTTGGATTTGATATAGCCTCTTTCAGAGTGCTCACAATTTCAGTAGCGGCTGGGATGGGCTTTGTGGAGTTCTCGTTGAATATCAACTGGACATCTGCTTCTACGTTTTGTGCACGCGTGGTCCCAGGTCTGGGTAAAAAAATAAAACACTGGATTTGACTATGCTCCACATTCTTACGATTTTCAGTTTTTCTAAACATTTACATCTTGTGTGGTACAAAAAACACTGAAGCCTGACGAGGAAATTCTGCACAAGAATGTCTAACACTTTGTTTTCAATAATGAGTTGTAGATCTGTCAAGGGTGTGTACTGAGGAATTTTTAGCCTAGTTTGTAATCGTGGTTCACCACCACAATATGATATGTGAAGATTACTAGAGCATGGATAAGGTCATATCATAATATTGCATATATGTTTGAAATTAAAGGTCAGTTTGTAGTCATATTATACCAACTCTTACCTAAAAGCTATCACAACGGTCCTGACGAAGAGAACGCCATATTGTAATTTGTAGATTCTGTCAAACTGCAAAGAGATTTGTATTAGTTATATATATTATACATTTTACACAGTTTTTCGTTGCTGTAGATATTGGCCAGATTCATAAATGCACCAGCAGATTTAACTTGATGTTAAGAAGAAATAATGTCACACTTTTTCTCGTTAATTTTTCTCTAACAAATTTTTCTCATTCATAAACTCATTCATAATTCATAAAGTTTACCCTTTGCATTATATGTGGCACTGCCGCCCTTTTCCCTCACTTGCATGTGCTGTCAGCAATTTGTAACAATACACTGTCCTACAAAAATAACACCTGATAACTTCTACAATAAGAGGAAACTTCTATCCATTTGGATTGAGCATTGAGTAAGTATTGCCATGAGTAATGCAATTTTGGTTATTATGAGAAGCATTGAATTATTTAACCTACTAAATTTATAACAGATTTAGATTAATGAGATGTGCAATTTTGCAATTTTACCAAATTTAGATTGCCATTTATCTAGAACACACATTAAAATGCTGCCACACTAAATAGGGACAGATGTGCTGATCACTTGCACAGTGTAGCATGCTTACCACTGAGTTTTATGAATCTGGCCTGTAGTCTTCCATTAATATAGCATAAATATTGTGAAGTGATGTATTAGTCTGACACTCACTGATAATACCACTGTGCTGGCTAAGGTTTGGAACTGCTCACTCTGAGGGTTACTCAGCTCTACAACATAGACTTGCTGTATGACGATCTGTAGAGCAACAGCTGGGGGTGGACGTGTTGGTGCAGGTGTTGTCGTTGCTGCTGTTGTGGTAGTAGTAGTTGTTGTGGTAGTAGTAGTTGTAGTTGTAGTAGTAGTTGTTGTAGTAGTAGTTGTTGTGCTAGTGGTTGTTGGAGTAGTTGTTGCAATAGTTGTGGTTGTTGGAACTTGAGTTGTGGTAGTTGTGGTGGACATTAATAATGTTGGAATCTGAGTTGTAGATGTAGTTGTTGTTGGTTCAGCTGTAGTTGGTGAGGTAGTCGTTGTTGTTATCACTATGAATAACATACGAGACATGATCACAATTCAGCTAATGAAACCTCAAAATATCAGAAGTCGAAATGCTACTTTTGCATATGACTTCGTATTACAAAAAACTTAACATGATTAATACTTACCACTAGCTGCTGTAATGTTGAGAGATGTTTTTAAAGTGAATACAGTATTAACGACTGCAGTGTCATTGGGCGCACTTCCAGAACTAAACTCTAAATTCATAAAGGTGATGATTGACCCTTCCCTATGCAAATGAAATAGATTTGAAAAAGCCATATGTCAGACATGTGACACACACACTCATAACTTATGATGATATAAAGCTGTTAAAGAATTTGAAGCAAAAAAAAAAAAAAAAAATACCCACTTGAAACTAGTCACCGTCAGCTTGATGAAGGTGGTGAATGCTGTCCGGAATGCTGTTCCTAACTGTAAACCAAGTGGTCCCAAAATCAAATTCAACATTCAATCCCACAGTAAGCAAGTAAGTTTTTTTTTTTTTTTTTTTTTCAATAAAAGAACATTTCTCACATTAAAAAGAAGGTTTGTATTGATGCTACTTAGGCATGAAATCAATGTATTCACACAGTGTTTTACTGCACAGTACAGACCTGTGATGTGATGCGTTGTGAACGCTGGATGAAGGCAGCTGAAGATGAGTTCAGTAGGTCAGAAGTAAATTGTTCATTGCTGGTAAAGCTAACTTGTATTACAGCAGAAGCTGCTGTGGTAGAGGCAACTGTAGAAAAGGTGAAAAAAGTTAGATACAAAGCTCAACAAGAAGAATATCAAGTAAATGTAACAGAATTTTCACAGACATTTAAGATTTGAGAATGCTCATGAATGGAATGTAAGCCAGGAACATAATTTAAAGTTTCCAATGTCATACCTGTTGTTGGTGAAAGACTTGATGTTGGTAGTGTTGTGACTACTGTAGATGCTGATGGAACACTAACACCTGTTGATAGGCCCTGTGTGGTGACTGTAGTTGATCCAGCAGGTGAACTCGTTGGTGGTCCTGATGTGACTACTGTAGATACTGATGCACTGCCAGCACTTGTTGGTGCCGGTGTGACACCTGTTGACCCGACAGGACTACTGGATGGTGGGTATGATGTGACTACTGTAGATGCTGGTATGTTACTAGCTGTTAGTGTGATACTTGTACTTGATATTGCAGAACTTGGTGATAGTCCTGGAGTGACAGATGTAGATGCTGGCGCATTATTAAAAGTTGTTGGTGTTCCTAGTGTTGTACCTGTTGAATATGATGAACTTGATGGTGGTCCTGATGTAGATGATCCAGGACTTACTGGTGGCCCTGATGTAGTGCCTGTAGATAGTGGTGTATAACTTACACTGGTTGATGATCTTTGTGTGCTCTCTGTAGGTGACCCAGTAGGAAGACTTAATGATGTTCTTGATGTAGTGCCTGTAGATGGTGATGCATAACTAACACTTGTTGGTGATCCAAGTGTGCTACCTGTAGCTGATCCAGTAGGAGGACTTAATGATGTTCCCGATGTAATGCCTGTAGAGGGTGGTGCATAACTAACACTGGTTGATAGTCCCAATGTTGAAACAGTAGATGATCCTGAAGGAGGACTTGATTGTGGTCCTAATGTGACACCTGGAGTTGCTGATGTATCGGTGACACCTGTTCCAGCAGGAGAACTTGGTGATCTTGATGTACCTCCTGTTGAAGATTCCAGTATAATACCTGTAGTTGATCCAGACGAAAGACTTGATGGTGTTCCAGATGTGACTACTGTAGGTAATGAAGCATCACTAATACCTGTTGATGTTCCCTGTGAGATACCTGTAGTTGATGTAGCAGGAGCACTTGGTGATGGTCCTGACGTGATACCTGTAGATGCAGCCATTATAGTTAAACCTGTTGCTGGACTAGAGACATCACTAGCTAGCTGGACAGTGGAACCTGTTGTTGCAGCAGTGCCTGTTGACTGGGCTGTGGCACTTGATGCAGTTAGACCTGCAGTTGATCCCATGGTGAAACTTGTCACTGGTGTGGATGAGACACCTGTACTTGGCTGGATAGTAAAGCCTGTTGTTGATTGCTCAGTGGCGCCTGTGTTTGAACTGGCAGTGAAACTTGTAGTTGATTCCACAGTGATGCCATTACCTGTAGTGGTTTCTGCTGAGACACCTGTAGCAGACACTGTTGTAGGGCCGGAAACATTTGTTGTGGTGGGTGTATCAGCAACAGTTAGTGTTAGTGCTGTCTCTGGTGAAGACGTTACTGCGGCAACTGTTGTAAGGTCTGCTGCCAAAGTGGTGCTGTTATCGTCTGCCTGTGCGTTCATTGCGGCTGTTTCAAGGGTGCAAACATAATATTCAATCAGTTTGAAAACTCTTGAAGGAACATTTGAAGTGATATCTTGAAAGAAAATAATGTTTAAGGGAACTTACCCACTAGCATAAAAACTGTAGCCAGTGCTTTTCCGTTCATCTTGATTGTTTTTCAGTTAACACCTTTAAAAGATATTGCGTACATTAAACTGTAGTATTTTATGAGTCAACAAATTTTATTCTATGCTATGCAAATCTATCTCATTCTTTTCTATTCTGTTTTATTTTGTGTGTTTAAGTAGAATTCTCAACTTATAGAATTTAAGTTGAGAATTGCAGTGGATTCTTGTAGTTGATTATTGTTTTCAAGAATATGCATGTAGTATGGACTAATATTGAAGTGACAGTTTGTTAAATGCGGATCAAATGAGATTTTTACAGATCTGTGTCATCACCACCAGATTTCTGACTGTAAACTAAATGATTTTTATTCGGCCTGGCAACCCAGGAGTAGAAACATGACTTTGGATGACGCATTCAAAGGCAGTTCTGTTGCAAACTGCAAAATGTTGGATGGTAGATATCATTGTGTTCTGTCCACTCAGGGATGGTATTTTCAAAAAATGGTAACTTACATCCCATCTTTTAAAAAGGTTAACAGACACACACACACATCTACAAATGGATGTGAACAAACTAGCTACCATGGCTACAGCCCCAGACATGACTCCCGAAGGACAATATGTGGACAAAAAAAGTCTTTCTGGGCACACAGAAGATAAAGCCTAAATATAGTGCTACAGATCTTCAGCAACAGAGACAGGCTGAGAGAGAGACAGGAAAGAGCTAACAGTGATTGCTAGTGCCTTTGTGCTTGGTGTTTGCTGCAATAAGCTTAGCCGGGCAGAATATATTTCAACATCTCTGAGCAGATCTAGACCTCAGTCACTGTTCTTCACTGTTACTGGTTGGCAGTTTTCTGTGTGTAATTCTTCTGTTCCTTGAAAAAATTCACTTATTCTATTGGCTTTCGTTGCCTGCTTCAGTCCATTGCTGCTCCCATTATCCCACTGCTGTCTGCTGAACAAAATCTCAAACCCAAAATCTTTTACATTTAACTACAAAGCAATTCACTGTGTCAGTTGCTAGTCAGTTGCTGGCATGTATGTAACTTGCCTTACCACACATGCATGAGTCCAGTACAACACTAAGGCTAAGCATGTCACTTCTGAACATGTCCACTATTGAGGAGAATGTTCTGTTCTGTCGTCTTTCAAAAGAGTTTATTAACACTGAGATTGAACTGGCTCATCACATTTATCAGTCTACTTAGGCGTTACCAGAGTTCAGTAACACTGAGATTAATAACTGATCAGCACATTGATTTATCAGTCTATTCAGGCTTTAGCAGAGCTCAGTAACAGTGAGATTAATAACTGATCATCACATTGATTTATCAGTCTACTCAGGCTTATAGAGCTCAGTGACAGATAAATAGATAAATCATTGACCATCCCGATAATTAATAAGTTCAGGCTTTAACATGAACTTCCGTGTTTGTAAAGCAGTCATACTTCTAAAGAGTATGCCTTTACACATCATGCACTGATTTTTAAATTGTTGATAAACGAGCATAGATAGTACTTCTTTTAAAAATGGTATATATTATTTGAATGTAGTGGGTAAGTATTCTAAAAGTATTCACTTCAAAATGTAAAGCGTAACTGTATTCTGAATACTGCCTTTGCAGTATTCTGAATGCTTGTATTTTGTTACATCCCAACTCTATCCTCAATGCATCATCAAATTCTTCACATTCTGAAAACACTGATGGCATGGCAGTGTCTTTCCATTTTTCTTTCTGTCAATGTCTGGGGTAGATGCCTAATATATTCTGCATGCAAGTCAAGTTCATAGTTCTCAGAACTGAATACCATCACATTTAAATATCCGTTTTGTGCTATGTTTTCTAGATAATCTGGGTTTGAGTTGCCTGCATCTATGGTGACATTCACGGGCACTAAGTAAATTACGGGACTTTCGCTTTCAGTAACACGTCATTTGGACAGCCCCCCATAGATGCCTTGAAGATACTTATCTTGTATTTAACTTACATTATGCAGATCATCTGTTATGCACACCTCAGTTTTTCCTAACACTAACCTTGCTTCCAATCTTAACCTCACCCCAAAACATAATCCTAACCCTCCCCTTGGTTGTATGATTCATTTACAGAGATCCTAACTATTTGGAGTGAATAGCACAGACCAGTGGTAGGTCATCATTATGAGAGATTTTTTTTTATAAGCACTAATTACCAAAATTTTATGACTCACAGATATAAAAAGTAAAGTCAGATGTGTTTGGTATCTGGGTACTTTTGATCATTTCTTTTGATCCATCCTTTAGTTAATGTTTTAGTAGCAAGGTGACAATTGGTGTATCATTTTGTCATTGTCATTTTTCTATCTTTCAGCTCCTACTTTTATTTTAAATCATTATACTTATCCACATGTTATTTGTGTGCAACAAATTGAGACATTTGAGTCACACAAATTCAGTGCAGCCTCTTGGGCTTGTTTCAGTCAGCAAGCATTTAAATATTTGGAAAAAGAAAATACATAAAATAAATTCCAGTAGTATTTTTAAATTTTGATTATTTCACAGCAATGGCTATTTATTTTACCTCTATTTGACTTTGCATGACTTCATGACATACCAAGATACCCTTACGCAGTCTTTACAGAGTGAATGTGTCAAGTAAAAGACTTTATTTGCACAACTTGCATGAGCCATATTAAGCTTTTGGGAAGAAAAAGAAGAACTAGAAAGAACAACAGAAAAAGAGACATAAAAAATTTAACAAAAAATTGTATTGCATGGTGAGATCTAGTTCTATTATTTATTCTGTGAATCGGTGTTCAACGATTCTATTATTGATCGTTTTATCTGCAACTGCAAAGTTTAATTAATTTGATGTGATCAAGTCTTAAATTCAGTTATGAGATCTCATCCATTTAAATACAACTTCTTATTTGTATACCAGCAGAATTTCAGCCAGGAGAACTAGCAGCACTCAGTTTGCACGAGACAGAAGAAAGGCCTTAAAATTGTCAAATGTCAAACTTACCCGATTCCTCTACAAAACCAGCTTAATTAAATATTCGTGAACTGGTGACCGTTGATTCTTAAAATCCTCAAAACCAGGCTGCTCTAATAGTTACATGATGTGGGTTGGTAAAGTAGTTCTCACCTTTCTGTGGCCTTTTTTATAAGGTCGGATGAAAGTGACGTGACAGAGAGTGGCCTCTTAGACACGTTTTTTCCATGACCAAGATTAGGGTACTTATCATCACACATTTTTGAGTTTGTTGTCTGTCTCGGTTGAAAGGCACATTGTTTGCAGATGCATTTTTTTCAGTTTTTAATCATCAGCATCTTGTCCGACTGACAGAAACAACACATGAAAAATGTGGCTTTGGGACAAGTTGTGCTTCTACAGAAGCATGTTGCAGAGAATGACTTGTGATGTTCATTTCGAAACCTAAAAATTCTGAGTTTTTTAGAGAAACTACAAATTCTTCTAACACAAATATATGTTTAGGGAAAATGTTCAGATTTGTGAAAAATATAGAAGGTTTATCCTTACTGTGAATTCAGGCTTGATGCTAAATTTTACCTGGCCACTGGTGATTTTACAAAAAAAAAAAATCATTCGTTTAGATTGTTTAGTCATCATAATGTACTACAAATTAACTGATACAAATGACAGTCACATTTACAGGTTACATGTTCATTTTTTTCTCTCTCATTAAAAGATATCAGTATATCTCTAAATACGTAAAACAGGGTGGGTAGAGTGTTATCTGTCATAGCTAACATTTTTTTTAGTGGTAAACTGACACCCTGTTTTTCAAGCCTGTTAAAGTGGCGTTTGTACAGCTGAAAACATTAGTGCTTAAGATGACGTAAGCAGAAAAAATATGCCAAGTTAGAAATCTAAATAACACAGCCTACACTGACTTTCTCTGGGGGGCTCTTCCTTAACTCCTCCATCATGTTCTTCTTTGCGGATAGTTGAATTAACTAGCTGGTTTTATAGCAGCAATGGCAACATATCATCATAGGCTTTTTCATACAGGAGTTTCCCTGAATGAAAGAATGTAAGAATGAGGACAAATGTTGTTTTTCCTGTTTGCAGCAGCAACTTTAACAAATAAGAAACACAAACTTTAATGCATTATAATTTTTCCTAATTCTCAAGGCAAGTCATTGGGGGTTGGCAGTCCTCACAGATTTTCAGTTTCCCCTAGAACACGATATGTCACTTTTTCATAATAATAAAAAAAAAAAAATCTTTTTTCTGAATTTAGAAAACTTGTCACAAATTCAATGTATGTCTGTGCATTACATTTAAGAAAAAATAGGCTATTATTTATTTATTTTATGTTTAAACTGCTTATTTACTAATGTAAGATCAAACACCATGATGTAAATCTAAGACAGCATTACTATGCTTATTTTAAATTGTATTTAGAGATGTAGGGCGTTTGTTGTTTTGTACAATGCTAAGAATGGAGTAAATAGTTGAAACCACTTTTTGGATAAACAGAGCCGTACCAGTACCCCTGCCAGTACTCTCTGATTGTCTTCTAATTGCACCTACACTGTTTATTTTTTGGAAGGAGTACTCAGGCATTTATACATCACAACAATTTTAGTTCATTTTCATGTTTATAGTAGTTTTTGTTTTAACTGAGTGAAGTGTGACTGTTTTGGTATTTCTTCTTGAAACCCACTTATGCTGTTTTGACAAAGGTTCTGACAGTCACCAAGGTTTTACTATTTGGAATTTGTTATAAGGTAAGAACAGAATCTACACACACTTAAGAACACAAAGGTGAGAACAACCCTCCAGTTGAAGAACATGATTTGAATCCATTGTAGACTTTTGCTTAGGCCCTTTCTCAAGAACTTAGTTAAGAAAAAACTTAGGACGATAATGATGAACGAAGCCCACAGTACGTCTACTGGCTGTCTGGAGGAGGACTCGGGAATGTATTGGGAGAGTCAGTGCTCTCTGCATATTTTTTTGTGCAGTGAAATGGGGTGAGCTCCAAGTACAGAGAACTTTGAATGGCCCAGTATATTCAAGCGTAAGTTTACCACAGCTTCCTAGAAAATCTGAGAGAATGTTGTTGGCCAAGAGTGTATAGTCTTAACCTTTTTGTCATCCATGTTAACTTACTCTGATGATGTACCTCAAAAAGCTAGATTGCTGGGAAAGCTCACACTTTTCTAACTTTATGAACAGCTTGTATATAATTAGTTTGTTGGAGGTCTGATTTCAACCCTTGTGTTTTTAAGTAAAGTCTTAGAACTAAATGTCTATCTAAAATCAAACAAGTTATATGAGAAGTTTCAATCAGGTTTTAGTTTTAACCATAGTACTGAGACAGCATTTGGTTTGTGTTGTGAATGACCTTAGGCTCAGCACTGATGCACAAAATCTTCCTATTCTGGTGTTATTGGATCTTATAGTGCAGCTTGTGATACCGTTAAAGATTCTAATACACCACCTTGAACACTCAGTAGGCCTGTCAGGCACAGACAGTTCATGGGGAAGTTTTACTGGGAAACCATCAAAAAAATTTAATGTTTCTTGTGGAGTCCAACAGGGTTCAGTTTTAGGGCCTTTGCTTTTCTCTTTGTACATGTTACCTCTAGGTGATGTCATCAGGAAAAATATTAATTTCATCGCTATGCTAATGATGCACAGTTATACATTTCCATTCCTTCCAATAATGAAGACTCTGTAGACAGACTAACCAGCTGTGTGTCAGACATTTCTCAGTGGATGTCATAAATTTTTTTCACAAAAAAAAACCTGAAATACTGATCCTTGGTACTAAAGGTCAGAGAAAGTTTTTTTTTTTATCCTGCATGCAAACACAGTCACTAAAGTTTGAGAAATATTGATTTATTGAAAACATAATATTGAGAAATATTGCTAAAGTTTGGCCTTTTCTATCTCAGAGTGACACAGAGAAACTTGTTCATGCATTTGGTACAAGCAGAACTGATTACGGTAATGCTCTTCTTACTGAACTTCCTAACAAGGCATCATCTACAACTCATACAAAATGCAGCAACACAGATCCTAACAAAGACAAAAAGGAGATCATATCACTCCCATTTTGAAAGAATTGTGCTGGCTACCTGTATCTTTCAGGGCACATCTTAATGTAGCACCAGCTTACCTCACAGAATGTCTGCCTGTCTATGCTCCAGCATGTGATCTTAGATCTGCAGATACTGACCTTCTGCTAACACCTTCCGTAAAATACAGAAAACGTTGAGAGGCCTCTTTCAGTTATTATGCTTCTAAACTGTGGAACTCAATTCCACCTTTTATTAGACAGTCAAGGAACCTTTGGAAATGTATCTCTTTAACTTTACTAGCATTTAATTAAAATTTTACTTCACTTTGGTATTTATCTTTTTTTTATTTGATCTGTGTCATTTTTTTAATTAATACTCATAATTTCTTCTACTACTGGTAAGCTCTTCTGCCTGTCTGTAAAACACTTCTAGCTACCCCTGGCATGAAAGGTGCTATATAAATAAAGATTGTTATTATTATGTTACTAAATAGCCAATAATTTAACAACAAAGCATGTCATGTAGAACACCATTAAAGAACACCATTAAAGAAAGTTGTAATACAGATGAAATCCGACTTACTAAAAACCTTTAGGATTAGGATTCACAATATGAGTGGGACCGAGTGAGGATCTCGAAATCCTCCCAAGAGATTTGAGGATCGTGTCTGTGAACACGTAAAAGGTAAAAAAAAAAAAAAAAAAAGGTGAACACTTGCCGGTTGAGGCCATCTGCCAACTCGGAAAAAGGAAGCTTGTGCCTCAACTTTTCCACACTGTGAGGGGAAGTCCCCGAATTTTTTTACCAACAAGTAAAAACTATATGCAAGAAATTGCTGATCAAGTTTTATTTCTCCCCTGTTTAACCTTTTACTGTCTTTTTTTCATTCATGGTTAAGTATGCAGCCGGTTAAGTATCCAGATCTGCAATAGAAATATCCTGTCTGCCAATCTCTGTTCATAACTGTTCTGATGTTTATTAGGATTTGAAATTAATTGGTCAGAATCTTCCCTTACTAAAGCATTGTTTATTCATTTCAACGTCCCCATTGCACTTTAAGTATCTAGGGATTTCAGGATTGCAAACTATTGACCTGAACTGATTGATTAAAATTCCTATTTCTTCTCAGTCCCGTATTTCTACTGTATTTTTTTTTTTTCAGAGAATCCATATTGTCAGCAATGGATTCGTTACATTTTGATGTTTCTAAAGTTATCTTTATAAAAAAAACCAAAAAAAAAAAACATGTATCTCAAACTTCCTTCAGAGAAAAAAAGTGGATGGTAGTCTGGCAGTACCAAATTTAGAATTTTACATTGGGTCATATGTTTTATGCTGTAACTCACTTATTTTACCCCCACATTCTCCTCTCTTGATACATTAGAGCCCTCCAGTGTTAACGTTGTCTAGGTTTCATTATTCCTCCTTTCAGTCACATAAAGTGATAAGTTGAAGCATATTATTATATCTCCTGTAGGTGGTGCCCTCTCTACATATGTGCAACACCATTTTGGAGATACAAGGTTTTCTTCAGACAACAGCGATATACAAGCCAAGTGAAGACTTTACTGTTTTAGTATCAGTAATAATCATAGTCGGATACTCTTGTTCTACTAATAATAGCAATAATATAATAACAACAACAAAAACAACAATAATGTTATTAATGAAAGCATCAGGGAGGGTAAATGGGTTTACTTATCCCAGCTGTGGTATATTTCAAATGAATAGTGTCTCAGATGTAGGTGAGTCAGATGTAATGGTGGGAACAGATGGTTCAAATCATAGATTTAAAATGGTCTTTTTAGCTGCCATAGGACAAACCAAGAAAATGATTCTTTGATGAATGATTCATTTTCTTTATTTTGCACAAACAAGCAAGACACTAGCTTACTAGCATACTGTCCATACAAAGCACATTCTTAAACTTTTGAACAGTATGGGTGCTAGCCGACATTAAGAACACATTTGCAACTAACATAGGGTTTCGTTCTTGTAGAAAGGCGGCTGCTGTGTTGCACTGCAAAGTATGCACAGGGTGGGGTGCTGCTGCGCATGAGACGAACACAGATTGCAGGTGAGGCCATCTGCCAACTCGGAAAAAGGAAGCTTGTGCCTTAACTGTTCCACACTGTGAGGGGATGTCCCCGAGTTTTTCCCCTGTTTAACCTTTTACTGTCTTTTTTTCCATTCATGGTGAAGTATGCAGCCGGTTAAGTATGCAGATCTGCAATAGAAAAATCCAGTCTGCCAATCTCTGTTCATAAATGTTCTGATGTCTATTAGAATTGGAAATTAATTGGTCAAAATCTTCCCTTGCTAAAGCACTGTTTATTCATTTTAGCGTCCCCATTACACAACACTTTCTAGGGTATCTAGGGATTTCGGGATTGTAAACTACTGATCTGAACTAACTGATTAGAATTTCTATTTCTTCTCAGTCCCGTATTTCTATTGTATTGTTCAGAGAATCCATATTGTCAGCAATGGATTTGTTACATTCTGATGTTTCTAAATTTATCTTTATAAAAAACAAAACAAAAAAAAAAAACATGTATTTCAAACTTTAAAAAGAAAGTGGATGGTAGTCTGGCAGTACCAAATTTAGACTTTTATATTGGGTCATATGTTTTATGCTGTAACTCACTTATTTTACCCCCACATTCTCCTCTCTTGATACATTAGAGCCCTCCAGTGTTAACGTTGTCTAGGTTTCATTATTCCTCCTTTCATTTACGTAAGGTGATAAGTTGAAGCATATTATTATATCTCCTGTAGGTGGTGCCCTCTCTACTTATATGCAATAGCAAAAGACTTCTGCTCAGAAGGAGCTTCTCATTGGAAAACAGGGACATCCTTTATTTAAGCAATGTTTACCTTGATGGGAGGCTATGTTCTTTTATCAGAATCCTTATTTTATAGCTCAGGTAACTCCCTACTCAGGCACCCCCAATTTGTGAAATATTTGCTGCTCAGTGCAAGACAGAGAGTGCAGTGACCATACTCGACCAGTTCTCACTGTAGGCAGCTTCCGTTACTGTCCCACTGGACAGGGTGTGGAGGTGAGATTGCCAAGATCTGGATCAGGGAAGCTGCACGGACCAACATTCAAGATGGATCCTGTAATCCTGATCACCAACTAATTCATTTAAGTTGTTTGCATGGAACATACCTGATTAAAATGATGAATAGTCTTCTATTTGGTTTATTAAGTATTTCCCTGCACGGCCTGTAAAAACATACTCTAAAGAAAAACGACTTAGGTTCCTGCTAAAGCCTGAGTAGACTGATAAATCAATGTGACGATCAGTTATTAATCTCAGTGTTACTGAGCTCTGCTAAAGCCTGAGTAGACTGATAAATCAATGTGATGATGAGTCAGTTATTAATCTCAGTGTTTCTAAAGTCTTTTGAGTGATGATGGAACTGAATGTTCTCTTTAGTAGCATCAGAGTTGTTCTGGATTCATCCTGAATTTTGTGGCAAGTTACATACATCCCATAACACAGCCACCCACTTTATAGTCAATTATATACTTAGTCAAGTTATATACTTAATAGTCTGTTATTTTGGAACCATTAATTTGTACTAAATCACTACTAATGCGCACTTGATATATATTCAAGTCATGTTTAATATATTAAACATGTAACTGTATGCTTTTATATTAAGTTATATATTCCCAGTATATAATTAGAATATTTACAAATACAGTCAAGTATATTTGCCGAATCCTTCTAGTGCTCGTGCAATACAGGTTCAGTACACTAAGTATTTACTAAGGGGTACACAAATATGTGCTTAGCATCCCGTGTCATATACCTCTAATATACAAGTATTTTACCTGTAGTACACAATAATATTTGCAGTATTATATGTAACCTTCCAACACTACACACCTAAAAATGATGGTTCTCCAAAGGATCTTTAGTAAAGAAAATGGTTCTATATAGAACCATGAACATTCAGAGATGCCTTTGCATGATTAAAGGGTTCTTTACATCATCAAAGCGTTCTTCAGATTGATGGAGAATGTGCTATGGATGGTTTTTTGAAAATGGTTCTATATATATCATCCAAAAGGTTTTTTTTTATTATTATTGTTATGATGTCAAGCTTGTAACAATAGAAGAACCCTTCGGGTGCTATATAGAACCCTTTTCAAAAAGGTTCTATATAGAACCATCTATAATACATTTATGCACATTTTCCATCAACCAACCAAACAGCACTCGGTAGCAGTATTGCTAGTTTCCTGCTACCTGTTTGCCATAGAAAAAAGGAAAAATACAGGTTTTCTTTGCTTTTTTAGAGGAAAAAAATCCTTCTACTTTCTTAAATTAAAGGAAATTTCTGGGCAGGTGATTAGAAACTATTTTAACATTTCATTTTTAGCCGTTTAGCTCCATTTGCCCCATTCTTGACCGCGGATGTCCTCTGGTGTTGTGCGGCCTTGTATTGATGTAAGTGTACTTAAATTATTTCTTAAGAGTGGCAAAAATAACACATGACTAGTATACCTAGTATACATGACTTAAATATATATCAATTACACATTCATAGTGATTTGGTACAAATTATTGGTTTCAAACATAACATAAATTAAGTATATAACTATGTAAACACTACTTAAAGTATACTTCTTTCTTAAGGTAAAGATTTCAGATAGTTTAAATTCTATCATGCAACTAACATCAAATTAGCACTAGGAAGATAATATTTAAGCTGTTCTGAAGTATACTTGTATTTAATATTTACACATCATGGCCAGGCAGCACATTTATCACTTATAATATCATACTGATAATATGCACTTCACTGAAGTATAGGTTTAATACAAACAATATATATGTTGTTTAGAAGTACTTTGTTACAGTATAGCTTTAGCATAAAGTAAGCACAGTTCATTGTAAGCACATTTTCAACATAGCATTAATCTTTTGGCCTCATACTCCATTGGAATAAATAAATAAATCAATAAATACTCTTTATGTTACAGTTTCAGCATAAAATAAGCACCGTTCATTGTAAGCATAATTTGATGAATCACTTTTTTATCACAAAATTCCTCTTCTACCTCATTGAAGCACTTATTTATCACAAAAATATATAAAATGTACAGTGTAAGCAAAAGCTCAGTTCATTTTTAAGCATAAAACAAAATTAACATTTTTTTAAGCAAAATTCAGTGAAGTACATTCTTAACACCGCAGTAACATTTTACTGGGACACACTTTGCAAAAGTTTTATCAAAAATTAAGCCAAATATATATTTTTATTGTTTCATAAAGTATATCTTAAAGAACTTTATATCCTTTATATAGTTTAAGTAGACTAATTTCTTATTAAAGTATATGGATTTTTTACAAGTGTCTAATTAGGATATGGCGAATTGTTTGCTTGGTTCAGGAGAGGGCAGTGGGATTGTGGGAGCAGCAGTGGGATTGTAGGAGCAATTAACAGAATAATTACATGAAGAGACCTACCAACAGTAACAGTGAGGAACAGTGTGAATCAAATAGAAATTACATTGCTTACTTGCTGTCCCACGAACCAGACTTTCCACTTTGGGAGGGAGGTCCTTCAGTGCCATGGCTCCCAAACTCTGGAACTCTCTTCCTCAATCCCTCTGGGACTGCTCTTTTTTCTCTAGCTTCAAATCTGACTTAAAGACTTTTCTCTTTCATGAGGATTTTTCTTCCTCCTTCACTGCTTAGTCTTTTTTTTCTCCCCACGCTATGTGAAGCGACCTTGGGTTTGTGAAAGGCGCCATATAAATGTAACTTATTATTATTATTATTATTACATGCGTTTTTCCCATGCGTCTTATCAATATGTATTCCAAATGAATTCTGAATATGTTACTTTTTTTATATATTGTAATGGGGTAAATTATATTTTCAGTGTTTTCAGCATTCAGCCACTATTTTTCAAAGTATTCTGTCCAAACCTGATAGTAGATTCCATGATAATGACACTGGAAACTGGTGTAGCCAGTTTACTGTCTTTGCTAGTATTTTGCAGGTGTGGTATGGATGATGGTGTTGTACATATTAATGCATATGAAAATGTTGCGTTTATTGTTGTATGATAGACACAAAGGTGAAATGTCTACAAAATTTAAATGAATGTGTAATGTTGTGCTCAGCCTTTTTTCATGTTGCTTGTTTGTTTGTGCCTCCATAAGTTTTGTCTTCCCGGCCTAGGATGCTTTGTTGCAGTTATTCCATAATCCAGTCTGTGTCTTTTGATAATTACCACTCACTCCGGTCCATATTCCAGTCCAGGGCCACCGGAACAATGGGGGTGAACGGGCAGTACTTTGAAATAGTACTGGAGCGACGGCCTACCTTTTTCTGATTGAGCTCAGGATGCTTACATTGCAAAGAAGTTAAACTACATAGAGTGCTGACTCCAGAGAGTGTTAAACTCATTAGCAGAGCCAATCAAAATTTCCATTTCAGCTCGGAGGCAGTAATACAGTAATACCTTGTGAGTTTGTGCTCAGTGAGAGGAGCTGCAGCTCACTGATCCAGTAAAAATGTTTTACTGTGATACACAAACTTATGCACTCAGTCACACTTTGAATTTATTAAATGTCAGTGTTAATATTTCTTACTGCTACCTTGCTGTACTAAAGTCCCACCTATCTTGTTTGGTGGGAATCTTTTTCTTTAGTGCAGCCCAATTTGGCATGTGAACACTCCACCCGTATTCAGGTCTGCACCAAAGACCTTAACTGTGAACGAGTGAACCCTGCTTGAGTTTGCTCCTGGTGGGAACGCATCTTTATGATGGTGCCCATATAACTGTCCACATAATCTGCTGGTACTGTCCACCTAATCTGCTTGCTATACTAAGGTCCCTGTCACACCTACCTTGTTTTAATATGCTTTTAATTTGGATTGCAGATTGTATTACTTGGCCAAGTGACCTGATTAAATTCAACTTTTTAAACCAATCATAAAGAAGCAAATACCAAGTAAAGTTATTATTGCTTTGTTTTATGATACACATGGACATTAGGCATCTCTATTTTACATTTTCTATTTCTATTTTTATATTTTTTATATATTATTCATGGTGGTAAATGCAAGAGAAACAGAGTGATTGCAAAGTTTCTGAGCAATAAACACCCCTGTGTGTAATTTGGTCCAGTTTAGCAGTTGCAGTGTAAAACCAACTGAACCAACATGAAAAGAAACATCACATAGACTCTCATGAATAGGTTTATAGAGACATGATATTAGCATGACATGAAAGGTAATTTCACTACTTTTGACAAACAGCTCTGGCTCGCTTGTGTTGATTTGCTTGTTTCCGATTTAATTCATCTTTGGCTGTTTGGCCTTCCGACTCTTACGTTGATTTAGCCTAGCCCACTTGAACTTAACTTTGTGTGTATTTTGTACACTTGTGCCTTTTGCTATTAGATTCAGCAGCTGTAGAATTTGGCCGCCATTTTATTTGGGGTTTTGTGTTTGTCTGTTTTATGTGTTAGTCAGGGAGTTAAGTAAGCAGTTTGTCTTTTGTTTCTTATTTTGTTTTCGTAAAGGTTAGTAAGCATTTTTCTTGGAGTTAATGTGGGGTTTTTTTTTGTTGTTGTTTTGGCCTGAACCAGATCTGAAGTCACACATTCACTTTACTGTAAAGAACTTTTGCTGTTTTTGTCTCATTATTACACATAGATTCACAAAGCATACATTTCACACCACACCATTGTTTACAGCTTTTTTTTTTGTAGAGCCTGTTGTTTCAACCGATGTACCCGAATCTGTAAAATCTATTTGTTTGATAGTAAGTATATTTCTGTTGATATAGTGGATCTCTTTGTGTAACTGAAAATGTAATCATTATTGGATTAACCCGAGACGTTGTTATCCTTGATGATATTGAATCTGTTGGAATATCCGTGTAGTATGGTGTTGAAAATTGAGCTGTAATGTAGTCGATGTTGCCAGCATACTTAAGATTTTATGACTGAGTACGATCAAGAAAATTCACAAGACATCTTCACAAAAAAAGCAGCAACTTGTGTCTCCTATAAGATGCAGTGCATTAAAAATATTTAGTAATAACATCATCAACAGCAATAACAACAACAATAATGATAACAATACATTTTATTTGAATACATCAATATACATATTTTTAAATGCACAACCACAGACAGCGGTATCATGAGCCAGCCATTAAAAAGCCTAAAGACCCAAACGAAAAACAAGACATTCTGGAGAAACACTATCCATTTGGTCGCCAGGAGCCAAAACCAACTTGACGGTGCTAAATAAATAAATAAGCAAGCTTACAATGATAATAAATTAAATTACACATATAACTTACACTTTCAGAAAGGGCTTACGTGTGCAGCATACTAATGATTAATAGGTGCTGAAGTGCAGTATGCATGAACTGCTCTGAGATAAAATATCTGGCCTCAAGTTGAAGTTTCACTTAAATTACCAGTAGCTTACACGAAGGATGGACCCAGTACAGATTCTGTAAAAACATAGTGCTCAGAAAGGCCTTTTTTCAAATCACTTAACTGACACTGAGAAAGAGGGCTAAAAGCACACTGAAGTCACTCCTTCTGAATGCTGGATGTGGATATCTTCAGCTGGACCATGTGAAGAGTAGTGACAGGGATACCATGAAGGTCGCTGTGAATATGCTGATCTTGCTGCTGACATCACTTGATGATATTACTGTATGGCAACAAATTAAAAAATGAATAAGTAAATGCTGAAGAAAGATAATAAATGAAATGAAATAAAAATAAATGTGTATATATATATATATATATACACATAACATTATGACCACCTCCTTGTTTCTATGCTCATTGTCCATTTTATCAGCTCCACTGACTATATAGGTGCACTTTGTAGTTCTACAATTACAGACTGTGGTCCATCTGTTTCCTGACCACTGATATAATGTTATGCCTGATTGGTGTATATATATATATCTATATATATATATATATATATATAGATAGATAGATAGATAGATAGATAGATGGATGGATGGATAGATACACATGAGCTATACATTTTCAAGTCTATTCAATTCTAAAAAGATTAGCCTCTTATAATTAGTGCCTACAGCCATTCTGCAGCAATAGAGTGCTCCTTAAAGTAAAAAAGTGGAGCTGTTGCACTTCACAGATGACGATGCAATGTACAATGATTCTTGTTTTGATCCTGAAATGACACAAACCATGTAGCTAAATGACTTACCAGTGCCATTTACTATGATTTTTGAGGTGAAGATCTGGAAGGGGAGGCTGTTATTTTTAGCTGCTCTAATTATAGTTTGTCCAATCTGGGTGGTGTTGGGCAGCGTGGCAGACGCTCCAAAAGACAAATCCATGGAGTTCTGGATCATTCTTACACCAGTAGAGCTGAGACCTCCATCACTGGATGGACAAAGAAAGTGAGTGAGGACAAAAGTCTGAAATGAGATTCTTTGTTATTATTAGGATATAAAAATAGACCTGACTGGGTTGTGAGGCATGCTAACACAATTCTAAATTGGGTTACGCTTTACAATAAGTGTTTATTAATATTTACTATTTAATAACATGGGATACTACATTAATAATATTAGCTAATAGTAAGTACGCAGTAAATGTTGTTCTCACAGCAAGTGTTGATGAACATTAAGATTAACTTCAGTGTATTTTTTGACATCGACACATGATCTAGCATGTTAACAGTGGTCAGTGAATATTAAGTAAACCCATGACAATTGTTTGAATTCACTACTAAGACATGACTAGTTTTTCACTTTACATCAGGTATTTTAAGTAACTCATAGAACAGCAGTGGAACTTCTTAGTCCATTCAGCATCAGCAGAGTACTGAAGTTTGTATGTCACTGTTCTCTTTTTGGATGATTTTGGTCAAAAAATAAAATGCTAAAGCTCCAAAGTGAGCGATGTGAGTAACAGTAAAGCAGTCCGTGAGCTGAACCAACTCAAAAGAAATAAATAAAAACCCCAGAATAATAGCTAACCTTTATCAATGTAGTATCTTGTTTGTTTTTAATTTTAACAAAAACATTAGTTTCAACACCTAATGTTGTTACTTGTTTACTTTATATCAGCAATTATGAATGTTGTACCTCATGTGTTGTTCAAGTTAAGAAATGCATTCATTAATATCAGTGCGGAAACATTGAGGACAATAATTACCTGAAATTTGACAGTGTCAAGCTGCTGAATGCTGAAGGGTAGTCAGCTGTGAAAAAGGGCTCCAGCTGCAAAATAAGCAACAAATAAATGGTTACAAAGGAAATGTGTATGTGTCTCTTTCGATAGAAAAAAATCTCAAATCACTGAGAAATCACTAGTTTCATACTTACTCCCGTTTTGATCATTGATGACCTGTTTGTGAATAAAGCTGAGG
>JAILXH010213700.1:2796-16338 GCA_023558415.1 Piaractus mesopotamicus
TTAGTGGCAACCGTAACATTATACAGCACCAGGCAGAAATTCTTCTCCAAGTGATAAGCAAAACATCCGTTAATGTCTGCACATGGTCAAACAGTGCCTATTGTTGAATTCTGGAAAAGAAAAGTGATTTATTTTATATATACAGGTAATTTTGGACCATTTCTCTCGGTCCACTTATCATGAAATATCCGCAAAATATGAAGGGCAGCTAGTAATCCAGTTATGATAGAAGCTATATGAGGTGTAATGTTACTCATAGTGTGTAACACTATGCCTCTTAAACCTTTGGGACTAAAGACCTCTTAAGTTAACCCCTTCAAATCTTTTGTATATACACATGATGTCTTATGTCTGAAGTCTTATTATTCAGTAGCTACATAGACTTCAGTGCAAAATGGTGTAGTAATTACTAAGTTATAGGAGTGAGATGTGGAAGTTAATGATTAGGTGACGATACTTTTCTCTAAACAAATAATTAGTAGCAGTGGCCACTGACCAGCCCACCAATTCAATTTCTAGAGTGTCACCCCTGGGTGGAAATTCATGCTAGTGTGTGACTCCTGCCTGGCTGACCCCTCAGTTAGGTGTGAAATCTGACACAGGCCGTAGAATCTCCTTTAACCATTGCCTTTACAAAGTGTGTGCATGATATGGAGTGCAGTGTATGGGATATGTAGAGCAAGGAAGAGTGAAGTACTCTTTAGAAAGAGAGAGACAGACAGAGAGAGAGAGAGAGAGAGAGAGAAAGAGAGAGAGAGAAGGGACAGGGACCCACTTTAGAGTGGAGGCCAGGCTAGCGCAGCTGTCCTCTAACATTCCAGACGTGTCGTCAGATCAGCGCCGGGAGCTTCAGGGGCAACTGCAGAAGCGTTCGCACGCTCTTTACGTTTAGCCCCTCACTTGCTGGACATCACACCACGTTCGGACCCTTTCTCGCTTCTCCACTCCGGTCCCATTCTGACCAGCAGCTGGGCCTAAAGCTTCAACCATGGCAGATCAGTACAACATCAATGAGGAGAAGATCCTGAAGGACAGACACACCAAAGAGATCGACCTGATCAACAGGGACCCAAAGCAAATCAATGAAGATGTCGTGAAGGTATGTGGGTGCTTCAACGAGACCACCCTTTCAATTCACTGCTTTCTGATATTCAGAGAGGGGAACCGATGGGCCTCATTCAGTATAACCGTCTATTCCTTTGAGGCTACACTCAAATGTGCCAAAAAAGGTTTAGAGAAGGTTCACAGAAGAACCAATTTTGGTTCCCTGAAGAACCTTTCAAAGGATGGTTCTTTGAAGAAATGAGGTATGTAAATGTAAAGAACCTTCATTATTATAACACTTAACAGTCAGATATAATGCAACTAATGCATTCCTAGGTCATTTGGCATTGCTTTTTACTAAACAGAATGATCTGATTAAATGTACAAACATGGGTTTCATTAATAACTCCAAAATCATGAGTTTTATGACAATTTGATTGAAAGTTCTCTATAGAGACAGCTCTGTTTGCATGTAGCGTGCAGAGCTCTATGTACTGCTGCAAGGCATGACCCAAAAATAGCCCGCAGACATAGTTATGCCAGGCCAGGCCACAAGCTATTATTTATGGAAGGGGTATAAGGGCGTGTCAGCTAGATCAGAGATTTTTTGTACTCATATCTCAGTTTCCAACTGATACTTTGTCATAGTATATGTTCAAAAGGAGTTCTTATCATGCAATGTGTGTACGCATTGACAAAGGATGAGACGGCAGCACTTGGTAGGAAGCTATGTTAGGATTTTATTAATGGAGCTAAATGAGTCATGCCTCATGCATGATGTGTACTCATGTTGATAGCAACCCCCATGTTGCATTTATATGCATGAAGCAATAGTGCACTGCATTTGGATCATTACATTTCTCTGGAGGTAATGCTGCATTCTAGTCAGAAAATAACTGGAAATAGTACGACTTTTATTAGCTCATTTTCTCTAAAAAAAACAGAATCTCATTAATTTTACATCTAAGCTGTTTCCTCTTGGAAACTTGTTGAATCTGATCTCTATAGGATATCTGTATTGGTTTGATATTTTGAAGGCATGCCACTTTGGTCAGAGTGAAAAATGCCCAGATGCGGTTTTACACGCCCATTTACTATCCCATGATTTGGTCCTAGGATGAAACGAGCTGTTTTCACTTTTGTTGTGGCCTCATGAATAATTTGATGAGCTCTGCTCTGATTTGCTGGTTTATAGTGAGGCGCCGTGATGGCTCACACAGGAGCAACATGTTGAAATAGACACAGGCTGGAAAATAAAATGAACCTCTGGGTAAATAAGACAGGTCGTTATACTATTTAGTTAGCTATGCTAGCTGCCTGCTAGTAGCTAACGTTACCTACACTAGCTACTTGCTCTGCATATTGACAACAACACAAAGTAAATTAAAGTTGTCACCTCACTATGAAATTTTCGATTTCAGACTGTCTGGCTTCAGCCATCAAAATGAATCAAATCACACAGCATGGCTGCTACTCACAGGTCGTGTTTGTCACAGTTTTCCATTCTATGGCATCTTTAAAAATGTCATCCTTTCATAAACACTATCAGTTACGTTTAAAGGGCCCATATACTATATTTTTTCATATATTTTATTTTTCTTCCTTATTCTTTCTTACACTTACAACATTTGTATACATAAATACACCAAAACGGTCATAATTCATATTTACATGACCATTTTCCAATCTCTCTTTGTCCATTAGAAGGATCTTAGAAAGAATGTCCTTATGCTGTTGTCAGAGGAAATGGAAGAAGTAGGGTAGGAAAGCCTAGTCTTGTTGGGCCAGATGTGATATTGTAACAACAACACATTTCTTGTGACTTTTGATGCTGGATTGCAGCACAATCTCCCGCTAATGAGAGCACATCCTCTTTAAAACCTGCCCCTAAATTCTTCTGGTTCATGCTCTGTTAACATTTGGAATACAATGACAACACAAGCCGAACAAGTTAGCTAGCAAAACTCTATCATTAGCTGTTTTTTTCTTTGCACATGCAACACATATCTACAGGCTTAGTTTGAGTTTTCAATCTTTTCAGCCATGCTAACTTAGGTTACGTCCACAGGTTAACAACAGGCTTGCTGTCCATTAGACAGTGTTGATGAGCACACCATCGGCCCCTTTGAGTTCTGCGTGTTGGTTGGCTACTTCAGTGGTGGCTGGCTGCTAACTCAGTTGCCATAGCGGCGATCATGCTAACTTCAATGGCACCAAAATGTTTGTTCTTTTTTTGGAAATGCTCTTTTCTAGTTTGGTAATGTGATCTTCCTCACATTAACTGAAATCATGCACATCTCTTCTAGTGTCCTTGGTTTCAGTGGGTCCAAGAGGTTACTGGACCCACTGAAACCAAGAGGTCATTTAAAGGGTCCTAGACACCCCAGTATCTTATGTGAAAGCATGTAAAACTGGGTCTGATTTTAGTGGATGTTGTTTGCTATACTACAAATATTCATGTGTTTTTGTTTACTGTATTTCACGTGAGATGTTGCTGTATGATCAGTACAGCCCTAATTAAAGTGATTAAATTTACACTAGTCTCAGACCCAGACGCTTCGTGTATGTGTGAGTCTATAGTATGAAAAGCTGCCCACGACTGTTGGGATTTTGCCAGTTCTATCTATCCACACATCCAAACTTCTGTGCAGCAGGTTTTATCACTCCAGTAGTAAACATGCTATTGCGAGCAGCTGCCCATTCTGCACAACATGACTGAGCCTAACAGAGAAAGATATAGTAGCTAGATTGTTAAGCTTGTGAAGTAAACAACATTCATTCATTGTTCATAAACATCATCATTTAAAAGTTTTCTTTGAAGCATTTAGTAGCTTTTAAGCATGTTATGCTTGCATGTTTGCTGATGGAAACAAATTTTTGCGCACTGATTCATTTTTGTTGTAGCCTTGTTTTAAAGTCGCCTATCATTACACATCACAGTCAAACACCAGTCTGTTGTTGTTGGTTGTGTTGCATGTCAGTCAGGCAGCCCTTTCTTCTCTGAGTAGTCAGGTCTTGTCCAGGTTAAGGTTAAGGAACGACACATGCCACTTTTTGACAATATGCAGAAGTCAGGCTTGGAAGGCTAGATTACACTGACAACAGGCTCAGGCCAGACATGCAAATTGTTCCTTAAATTAACTGATATGTATGAAGATCTGGCCGCCTATTTTGAGGCTGATATGTCCCATCATAAATATAGCCACTGTTTACAGACAGAGTTTAACAGACTGAAATAGTCTCTCTTAATGCTCACTGGTTTTCATGTGTCCCAGAGTTTGAAGCTGAAATGCACAGAATCTGAAACATTAGTGGAAGGATTTGGGTATCAAATGTCTTTGTTTGGAGTATTAATCGACACCCATTTAGGGAGTAAAAATAGCTGTACAGTTCCTAAGCTGCATGTTTCCTGCTAGACAAAATGAGCTGGGTCGTTTGTACAGATAAAACTGAAAAGCAGCAGCACATTATTGGACAGACACTTGAAGTCACTGTCATACAAATTCTTGTAACTCTATCTATTTATACACCATTCGGAAATGCCAGCTGCCATTCATATTGAGTGATTCATCACAAGTGGTTTGATAGAAATGGTCCAAAAAGACTGACATTAATGTACAATACAATTGAGAATGATTTTCTTCTCTTACAAAGTTACTGTTACATACTATTTCAGAAGTACATTTTCCTACTACAGCAACATTATATACACAATGATAAATCCAGCCAAACTATGTAATTTAACCATCACTATATCTGTTGTAAACATGCCTACTTGCCTCTTACAGCAGTGCCACAGTAGTCAGATTTCCTAGTTCAAGACTAGAAAATCCCCTTCTAATGAGGAGTCTTCAAGGCTGAAGTAAATTTTGAAACACTAAAGTGCTTTGAGATGGATACTTTTGAGAGGGGTCTTTGGTTTCTTTTCATTAGCTAGTTAATTCTTCAACTGAATTATTCCAATAACAAAGAAAAAAAGTTTGACTACCATCTGAAGTTAGTGTCATGTTGCTAACGCTAGCTAGCATTTATTAGCTGTCGTTATGAGCCTCTAGATCAGTGGCTAGCTATAAGGATGTGTTAAGGGGGGCCCATGGATTCTCAGTGTTTCTATGTACATTTGTATTTGTGTGTAATGCATGCTGGCTAACACTGATAGATGAAACATGAAAACAATACAAACTCTTGAATTCTCAAAAACCAGTGAGGCTGAAGAAAGCACTATGGAACACTTCAAATAACACAACAAATAACATATTAAAGATTAAACGTAAGAATAATTTATTTATTTATTTTTTGTTAAACTTGAAAGAAAATAGCATTACTGAGTCAGGAGGAGAAAAAAAACATGTTAAAATATGGTGTCTGTGTGCCGCCGTGAGTCACTCTTTAAAGCCTGAAACAATAATTTAAAAGTCTAAGGAGTCTGTTTAGACCACATTACACATCTTTATATTCTAATGTCACACACACAGACTCAAGAAGAAGGTCTAGCTCAGTGTTTAGGTCTCACTACATGCAATTGCACATTTCTACCAGAGAGGGCTCCAAATCCTTAAATCTTACATAGTGTAGCTTTAAATGTTAGTTTTTAGCCAATAAGCTCCTTTAGCTTAATGCCATGGCTCTTTTCTCAGAGCAGTTTAGTTTCTATCAAGAGGCCCTCAGAAACGAGATGAATATGAATTTAAGTTGGTCTGGACTGTCCTCCAGCTAATGATATTGACATATGTTAATGTACCTATAATCCAGGTAGATTTCGAGGATGTGATCGCTGAGCCTGACGGCACACACAGTCTGGATGGAGTGTGGAAAGCCAGCTACACCACCTTCACCGTCTCCAAGTACTGGTGCTACCGTGTGCTGTCGGCCATCTTTGGCATCCCCGTGGCTTTGCTGTGGGGCTTCTGCTTCGCCTGCATCTCCTTCTGCCACATCTGGGCCGTCATGCCCTGCATCAAGAGCTACCTGATTGAGACCCAGTGCCTGAGTCGAATCTACTCACTCTGCATCCACACGTTCTGTGATCCGTTGTTCGAGGCGCTGGGAAAGATCTTCAGCAGTGTACGGGTGGCACTCCGCAAAGAGGTGTAGAGATCACGGAAGGAGCCGCTGTTTACAAAAGTCTGGCGGGGAAATTGGGGTTTTGTTTTGCCTTTGTTTTGTCTTTGTGAAAAAAGGGTCAGATTTTGATGGGCGTAAACCTGATCCCCATCACCTTTATATGACGAAAGACTGGATAGACGTAAGCAATGAAGCAACGCATGCTGAATACTGAGCAGACTTGCTTACGTCTGTGCAGTGTTTTCGATTCCACGGCAAGAGGAAAGAGGTTTAGTGGGCAAGTCAGGATGAGCAGCTCAAGTGTTCCAAGAAATATTTATGATGGATTTGAGTGCTGACACAGGAGAATAAGTCCGTGACGAGGCCTTCTCCCTGTGAGCTCAATAAGTATTTTTATTGGGTGCTAGCCTAACAGTATTTATATAATGTTGCAAAAATGACATGTAAGAAGATGAAATTGTGGAATGACAGACATAAGAAGAGGAAATTACTTATAGAATAACAAATTTCCTATAGTCCAGTATTTTAGAGAGAAGAGTTAAGTCTAAGTTGTCTTGATTTTGCTTTTCTTTCTCACCATGACTATGTCTACTGTTTTCTGTGCACAAAATAAATACATTTCAAATTGTTGAATGGTTCTAACCTTCTCATTACACAATACTGTGTAAAAGTCAGAGACAGCCCTTCAGTTAAAGCAGAAAACATTTATCAGAAAATTACACAGGAACGTCCAACACTGTATATAATATCTTTTTTCTTTTTTCAGTGTTTAGTGTGTCCACTCTTTCTTTTTATTAATGCTTCTGTTCCTATAAGGAGACTTGCTTTCAGTTTTTCTATGGAATCTGCAGGGAAATTTTTCCACGTCTCCAAAGTTCAGTCTTAGAGGTTGGTTGCATTTTCTGTTTTGAACATTTCAAATGATCCCAAACACATTCAGTGATGTTGAGGTCTGGATGTTGATGGTCAGTGCATTGTTCTTAGACCACCAGCAGCTTCTTTGTTTGATTTGAAAAATGTTCTTCTATTTTGGTCTATTTCCTTTTCTCAGTAACAGCTTCTTGGCAGCTACTCAGCATTCAGTTGTCTGCTCACAGTGGAAGGATGGACAGAAACACCTGTGGATTTTTTCAGATCTGAAGCAAGAATGAAGGTTGCTTTTCTCCTCTCTCTCAAAGATGAAAGCTTCAAGTACTGTTAATATGATGATGACAGTTTTGATGGTCTACCAGCTCTCGCATGGTTGTTAGGTCCTATTTTCTCTATATTAGTTAGAATTTTTTGGAAACTCTTGTTTTTTAATTTATTTTCCTTTGACTTTCCCTCCTTATGCAAGTATATTATCTTACATCTAACCAAGAAATATCACTTGAAAAGAGAATAACTTGTATGTAATGCCTGTTTTGACTGGAAATGATCTGTCTCCAGAATATCCTGACAGATAGTTAAAATGCATTATATTAGAGAAGTAATAACTGTTATTCCAGTATAGTGACATGTTTAGTATGTTTTGCTTCATGAGAGTATAAACTATATGTGCCATTGACTTAAATGATCATTCTGGATGTAGCAAGTCACGACCTGTCCAGAAGTGATCATCATCAGTACCTGACCTCACTAATGCTCTGGCTGTATGCAATCCAGGTGTGGGCAATATTATCTCACAATATTCAGTTTTCACAATAAACAATATACATGACAATATTTCGTTTTTGTGAGCTATAACAAGGTGGAACAAGGTGGAACAAATAGAACCTTTGTTGCTGCAAACAAAAATACTATAATGTAAAATGAGTATAATAACAATAATAATAATAATAATAATAATAATAATAATAATAATAATAATCCTACAGGCCTAATAAATGCACGCTTTTTAATGAAACATGTAGTAAGTGTTCTGTAAGTACTGATGATATCCATGATATGCCCAAAAGACAGCATACTGTGATAGAATTTATCACAATAACAATAAAATATTGTTATATTGCCCACCTCTAATGCAATCTGTCCAAACGTCTAGTGTAGTCTTCCCGAAAGAGTGGAGACTGTTACTGCGGTAAAGAGGGGACAAACTCCCTATTAACACCCTTGATTATAGAAGAAACATTGGATGAACAGGCATCTACAATCTCCTTTTAGACAGATAGCATATATTACATTAACCTAATTCTGTCTTTCAGTTTACTCCCTTCTAGCAGAAATGATCACATGTATTTTATGTGGAAATCATGTACAAATTGAATCAAGTAAATTAAATGCATCAGTTTTTTTAGTGCACGCTTTTCACACAAGGTCTTCCTATTATTAATGCAATTTTAACTAGCTTACTTTGAAATGACAATCATACAGGCTACACGAGTCCCACACTGTGCATCATATCAGAAACGTAATGACTCTTGTCCCAACACAAGAACAGTTTTAGGATGTTTTCAAAAGGACACAAGACTTGAAAAGCATGATCTCAGTGTGTTTTGACTAATGAGATGAGAAGCTATAAGTACGCGCCATTGACTGAAATTGCCATTCTGAATGTTGTGATGACTCATGTAATGAGTCATGACCATAATATTCTTCTAATTGTATTTTACAGTAGAAAAGTGATTTGTGCAAAGATCTGCTTAACTCTGTTTAGACCTTCATGCCTGGTGAGAGACATCTGAGCTCTGACATTACTAAACTGATTATCCACAGTGCCTGTTATGATTCCTTTTGGTTTATTTCACTTAAATTTCCCAAGGTAAGCACCTTTTATGAGCTCATGCTTTTTGAGGTTTTATTTTGTAATCTATTCATTTTCAAGAATTCCCCAGCTGACAGATGACTACGTGTTGAAGGCAACGTGAGAAAGGTGAAGAGAAAAGTAGAACCCTCTGGAGACACGCCTGAATAGAGTGGGTTGTGCTAGTTCTCTGCTTTTTCCTCATTTCCTCACAGTGGGCCAGCTGTTCCTGTAGCCTTCTGGCCATAGTGCTAAGCTATCATGGAAAAATAGTAGAACTAGTATAATAAAATTAACATTAACAAATTTCATTTGAATGCTTAACATTGATTTCAGGCAAAAAACAATGTTGATTTCGAATTTAAAAAGATGTACTTGTCGATGTCTCTGAAAAAGCATTTAAAAAGATTGTCATTAATTGTCAAAAAAGACTACTCAGCTTAATCATGCACAGTTTCAAAGGGAAACAGTGAATTTTAATTTAATCATGTAAATCATTTCCACATTAATAAAATATTCTATATGTTCAAAGCATCCAGACTTCTAACTAGTGAAATCAGCTAATTGGGCTGTGGAGCAGTACAACTGCATTCTCTGGAGTGATGGAGCGCCATCCAGTACCTTTGAGATGAGATGGAGTGGCATTTCCAGTGATCCAGAACTAATCATCCAACATCAGTATCTGACCTCACTAACCCTCTTCTGGCTGCACACAATCAAATCCTCACAGTTCCAATTTCTACTTTAAAGTCGTTTCACAAGAGTAGAGGCTGTTAATGCAGCAAGAGGACAAACTCCTTATTAATACCCTTCATTTCTGAAGAAATGTTGGATAAGCCAGTGTTCACAAACGTCTAGACATATAGGAGAATGCAAAAGCTTGAATACTCTGGGTCATTTTTGTTGATTTTCTAGGTGAAACATGTTAGTTAACACGTTTTCTACAGAGAAGACATGGACTTTTTCTACACATTTTAGTGCAAAATTTGTGCTTATTTTCTGAGTTTAAAGCTGACATTGAGAAAAGATACATTCTGTGCAGGAACTTTTTTGTCCTAGCAAATAAATTCAGAAAATAAACAATAATTGTACATTAAAACAGGTTCTCCATGATAAAGAACCTTTTTTACTTCCTCTGTGATGAAGTGCTTTCTCTATGTAGAAGTGCATTCTCCATGATGTGTTAACTTATTTTCACCGGGGACTTAGTGATTCTGGGGCACCAGGCAAAAGACAGGAATGGGGCCTCCTGGATACACATTTGTAAATGACTATACTGTCTATACTGCAAAAAAAGATATATTGGACACAAACTTGTCCTTTAGTTTACATGCTTTTGGCAATAATTATGTTGATATAATATGTTTTATTCAAGCAGAAATTATGGACATGTTTGAATCATGCAAATTTAATGTGATTTAGTGACTACTTCATGTGTCACTTTTTTCAGTGCACCTTGCACCAGTGCTCCACATATTAACGCAATCCTCAGGCTGGAGAGCTGAAAGAGACTACAGCTTAATTCTCATTCAGTAGGGCCTGAAAACCTGACTAAGCTCCTTCACATTTCTTAGGAAGTACATACAGGTTTACCTGTAAACATCCAGTCATAGTCACCTTTTTAAGCACATACACTTTATTTTCAATAAATTACGTCATGTTCTGGCTTATATTAACCGTAAATGGACATGATTATTTTTCAGAGGAAAAGTTCAGTAGCTTTTTAAATGAGACCCAAACAAAAACTTCACAAAAAAATGCTAACACTCCAAACACTGTGAAAGATGTACCCTCCATCAGATTGTCTCAGGTAGCACACCCCCCGTTACCATCGTCAATAGGACATGAACCCAGCTGTGGCTATTCACTGGGTGACACCATACCCTCCATTTCACTGCAGAGATGAATTTTATCAAATGTAGGACAGTTTTTTCTTTGCAGCATGCAGTCAATGTAAAAATGATGTGGTTTCTTCATTGTTGGTCATGTAAACACACTAAGCTCTTTGCTTTCAAATATTGTTTGAAGATGCACCAACAAGACAAGATTTTCTTTGATTTTTAGAGTAACATTTAGATTTTTTTTTTTTACCTAAATTCAGCAGAGTTTACTCTGTATTATACTTTATGTTTCACAAGTACAAAATCATAAATGGAAAAGAGTCACACATTCTTTGTAATTTCACATTTTAAATACAACCAAAATAGTGTTACTGTACAAAACTCTGAATCAGATCAAAGTTAAGAAAATGGAAAATTTTAAAGAAGTATGTTGGCAGGTGGACAACGGAAAGCGGACATGGATAATGACCAGGAAAAGGGAGAGTAATGCCAAGCTCTTAATGGGTCAAAGTAACACTCTTTAACTGTCTGTTGATATCAATTAAAAAAAGAAGTTGGAAGAAAGCTACAGTGGACACAGGCCCACTGACCCAGACTGATCTGTCTTCAAGTTAATTCTGGAGCACAGAGTTTAGCTCATGTCTTCATTACTCACTTGCAACTTAAACCTAAAATATGCATGTAAATCCACAAAATATATGCAGCTTCACTGAAGGTGACCTTAAATAAGAAGTAAATAGAGATATGCAGGGTTCAGATTTCTTTCTTTTTGTAAAGAATTAATGGCATTGATGTTATGAAATTCCAATGATAGCAAAAGAAGAATGTTTTCCAGCCAGGAACAACCCACAGAAACAGAAGCTAAGACTCTTCAAGATGGCCTCTGTTCTTGCAGCCAAAGCTCAAACAGGTTCTAATAGAGCCAGGCATTTTGTTGGCTCCATTTAAGGTTGTGTGGCATCTGCTACAACATTGCAGTCTCTGCCCCTTTTCTGGCACTCAGAGATATAAGACTGGTCTTTTTGTGTTGTTGAGGAGCACACTGCTTAAGGACAGAATGTTCTAAACATCTCCAGGAGGTAATCACAGTGATCACAGAGCCTGAGCTCCTGCTGATTCCAATAGTGCCCAAAAGATTGAGTCCCATTAGGCTCCTGTTCAAGTTTCCACAGCCTTCTGTGACAAGGCTGTCCTGTTATTTCTCTGATGTTTTCTGGTCCTTCTGTGTGATTACAGTCAGTTTGGGCAGGATTAGGGCTTATGTGGTGGACGTCTGGGTGATGCTCCGCTGGCTGCTGGTGCTCTTGATGACATAAGTGGAGGAGTTGCTCTTGCGGCTGGAGTTGTGCTCCAGATCGCAGCGGCACTGAGAGGATTTCAGGTAGAGCGCCGGACAGCAGAGCAAATTCTGCTTCAGATCTTGGAATAGATGTCCTGCGAAGCACATGTAGATCCAGGGGTTACAGCAGCTGTTTAGACTGGCTAACAGCATGGAGATGATAAAGGGCATGGCTGAGAAGAGAGAGACAAACACAGGTCAGCTGGACAATAATTTGACTACAACTTTAAGGATAATTTTCACATTTCAAATCTTTACTACACCTCTGTTGACCACCAAAACTGCAATTACACTAAATAGCCACCCCTATCTGTCCACCTTGCTGCTGAACAGTTAGGGATTGTTGCTATACCTGTTAATGCACAATTTGTTTTAGCCATCTAGCTCTTCATCAGTGGTCAGGTCCTGACCTCAGAGCCACTCACTGGATATTTTTGAATGGTGGACCACTTGCATCCTAGTAGTGACAGTGATTTGTGTAAAACCTTCAGCAACAGCACAGCTGTGCCTAAGACACTCATACCAGTGCAGCAAATGCTACCACGTGAGTGTTACGGCTGCTCCCCCCAAGTAGTATCTGGTCAATAGTGGCCTTGTGGTCAGAACTTGACCATTGATGAATAGAGGTTAGCTGACAAATTGTGCATGACAATGGGCTACAATCTGTAATTGTAGACCCATATAGTTCAACAACAAGGTAAGTGGAGCTCACAATATAGCCAACAAGTGTACAAGATAGATGTTACTAATGAAACTGGGAATCAATCCCGAAAAAGAACCAATTCCTCAATTCCAGGCATTTGGGAATTGACATGATTCTACACAGTGATGTTCAAGTTTGCCCACACTGACAGTGAGATATTCTATTTATAGTATTTTGACAGAATGTCTGAAAAATGAATCAAAAATACACAAAGTGGAAATGTGAAAAAGACAGTAAAATGTAGAATGAAACAACACAGCCAATGCCAAAACATCCACCCACTTGAAAGACTTGAGGAGAGTTTAGCCCACCCCAGTTAGTCAGCTACGTTAATTTAGCTAGTGTTTACTCTCCAAGTTTTCTTTAGAAGTAACACTGTGCTACTTATTTATTTTTGCTATTTATTGATTCAGGCCCATTAAAATGAATGTTAATGGACTGGTAACAGCATCAGCAGACATGTATGTGAAAAATATCAACATCAGCCCATAATTCCCATATTGGTGCATACCTAAAGTTGATAAAGTTGATAGTGAGTGTATATCTCACGTGTACAAGTATTAGAACTTTTCAATTATATATATGCATATATGCATACATACATACATTCACTGTTAAAAATGAGAGGTCAGCTCAACTTAAAATGATACAGTAATTGATTACATGGCTTTTCTTGAGTTGACTCAATTTAAAGGCACCCAACTCAAACTTGTATATATACATATATACATATATATACATATATATATACACACACTATATTGCCAAAAGTATTCACTCACCCATCCAAATCATTGAATTCAGGTGTTCTAATCACTTCCATGGCCAC
>JAILXH010213746.1:6342-21070 GCA_023558415.1 Piaractus mesopotamicus
TTACAGTTTATTACAGTTTATATACTGAAAATAAGAAATTTGTTTTTGTATTGTTGCAAAAAACAACACATATTCACCTATTCAGCCTTCAGCAGTTTAGTCCCACCCATTCACGCTGAAGATATAGGGAGTGTTTCGGCCCAGATTGCATTTTGGACAATACAAGTCAGCCAATCAGAACAGAGATTATTTACATAGAGCAACAAAAACAACCTGTTTAATACTAAAGGATAAGGAGAAATTATGGAAAATTTAGTTAAAATTAAATATAATGATTTTTTGGTACATAAAACCCCACAAATGGTATAAGTGTATATAAAACCTACATGTCCTCTCTGAATAGAGGACGACAACTGAATGAACAGGTTCGCCCAGAGGCTCCAGGTCCTTGGTCACATTCTGACACGACTACAGCACTCACAGTGGACATCACACCTGAGTTTTTCACTGAAGCACATTCTCCTGACCTCGAGAGGTGTGAAAGAGGTGGAAAAATACCTTAAATGAAAGGTGTGCCAAATATTCTTCTTAGTTTTAAGACACCTCTAAACAGAATTTACAACAAATCATATAGAAGTTGACTCTAAATCACAGTGAGGGATTTCTGCTACCTTTTTTATCACGTTTTGTAGCATCACACCATGGCAAAAGTTTCTTAAGGTTAAAATACTTCTGTGAAGTTTTTCTACCATCCAGGTCACTAAAAGTGTAGTATGTCAAGATGAATGACGGCATAATATATTGGATTTTATAAATTATTTTATAATATATTGGACTTGTCACCTTGACTCAATACTACTAGACATCTCTACATTAGGTAGAGATGCACTGAATCTAGGCTTTCTTTAGAAGGCTCTCACACAGCATACACACGCAGAAGGTTATGCAATATGCACTTTGTTAAAGTGATATAATGCTGAGTTTGGTTACATCAACCCAATGAAGGCTGAAGGCGATCAATCATTTATTATACAATTTTTGACAGTGACAAATAAAACTGCAAAAACATAAGGACAGTCATGAACAAATTAAAGATTATAGCTGACATTAGTTAAAATGGCATGTCGGAGAAACGTCCATCTGCTAATGCAGGGCCACCGCTCACCGGCTCATTCCCATCAAAGAGGCACACTCCCACCCTCGCTGACTCATCTTGCTTTCCAAATGGCAATTCATTGAGCCTCATTCTGAGCCAATTTAAGGTTTCATTTTAATATGTTTCAATCACTTTGAGATTAATGAAGGAGAAGGGAAGACCAGAGCACTGTGTCATACCCTAATGAAAGCCTAAACACTAATGTGCCATTATAATAACGCCTGCAAGAGATACCATAGAAGCTTCCTATGCCACAAGAGAAAGCACTGCCATTAACATTCAACAATGAGGTAATGAGAAAGTGTGACACAGTCTAACAGCAATTCTATACACAGAACAGACGCACAAATTGGTAAAGATATTGGTTATCATACCTGCTCGTCGAATTTGGAGGGTACCTCTGCCAAGCTGGTGCTGTCTGCTAGCAGACTCAGATCAAGCTCACTGGGGCCTGCACAAAAAGAAGCAAGACAAAATGACTGACAGCATTAGTATTAAAATAGCAAACAGCCTTAAGGGAACCGTGGAGGGAGACACTTTGAGCACCACAAGAACATCTAGATACTCAAAGATTTTACTGCAGAAATGAATATAGTGGTATCTGGTTGGTTGCAATTTTTACTATGACTTATCTGTTACCAGAAAGTCCTGCTGAACCTTTATGACAAGCCAGCTACTTCATAAGAACAGCAGATATTAATGGATGAATTTTGTTTGAAGGATGAAACGAGTCTGTCCTTGCTGAGCTTTGTCAGACTCATTCAATAGATTCAGCACCTTCGGTAATGTTGTGGTTTTCCGAGAATTAAATAAAAATTGTGTAACAATCAATTAGTTGGGTACTGGGGAGCCACTGAATCCATTTTTGAACCCCTGCCTTGTTTTTCAATCACTCTTCATGTGGCTGTGATGTCGCTAGAACAAAAGGCCGAAGTCCCTCTAGAAGGATGGCTGGTTCCACAGCGGTGGTTCTCTGGATCCAGGTGATACGATATTGCCTGGAATTCTGAGCTATGAGTCCTGCAGTGCGGCCCACTATTCCAACCTGGGCTCAGACAAGTGAAACACTCTCTACTCTGTCTTTGTTGTGAAACCTTTTCTAAGAGAATACGTGTATTACTCTGCTCTAAAATTACATCCTGGTAATTCATGTAGCTCCATTGTGCACTGAAAGAATTGGATATGATTTGTGCTAGTAAATTGCGAGAGGAAACCCTGGGGCACACTTAGGTGGCTTTGATCTTTGCTTTATGATCCTTATTTGCTAGAGAGCATAAACATCATAAGGGTTTCCTGTATGTGAATGATTCACTTCTTTAAAGCGCATGATCACAAAAAAACTTATTCATGCCGTCTCATATCAATCCATGCCATCCACTGAGTTCGGGGCCATTTGGTTGGATCTGTGTTTCCGAATTCATCCTGCTGTTGCTCTGCAGATTAATCTTCTTCTTTGTATCTTTCATCTGTTCATAAGCCCTTGAAGTATTTTGGTGATTTATGGATCTATAAATATGCAGCGCAGTTATTATAAAATACATATACAGCCACAAACATCACCATGTGTCATGGTGACATCAACTTAGCTGACTTGAGTAGAGCTATTTAGATACCTAACGTTAGTTTAATGTTCTTAGGAATAAACAGCAGCCGTTCTTAGGAATAAACATACTCAGTATTCCACGAGGCAGCATTCTCAGTGGTATTTTGGTAACAAAAATATCAAGGATTTACATCTCTGTGAAGTTCTCATAGAAAGTCTAAGAGGCCCTGCAATTAGCCCTTTTTCCAGTGGGATGCAATATAGAAACATGCCTCTGAGCTTTTACAACTCAGGGGATGCCTCAGTCTTTGCTCATGAGCTGGAGCTGAAGGTGTCATGCTAAACAGAGACTGTTCCCAAGGGCAGAGGGCTTAAAATACCCACCCTGTTCATCCACTGTCATTTGCTTCAGCATTTTCTAGTTTAGACAAACATCTGAAGTAATACAGGGTGATTCAAAAAGATTAATCTGATTTACATTTATTTCACTTGTAAATCATTACAGAACAATGCAGTAAATTTATTTAGTTTATTATGTCTTTTTACAAGTGCTCAGTATGAACCTCCTCCAGCTGTACGGACAACATCAACGCCATAGTCAAATTCATCCCATACTCGATTGAGCATGTCTGGTGTCGCTGCACTCACGGCTCTTCCTGCTCAGGGGTCGCATCTCCTCACAGAGTGAAGGGAGTCATCTTCCAGTGGTAGTCAGAAACTCTATGACCCCTCTTTCAATTGGTATGTGATTGGTTCCTAGGTGCCTCACGGTTGTAAATATATGGCGTTTTGAATTCAGATGAGTCTTTTTGAATCACCCTGTATAATATTTGCCAATGCAATGGAAAATTCTGGTCTCCTGTTCTGACGGCTAAAACAGTCAGTTTCAGTGCTTCAAGATGTCTGCAAATGGTACGAAGAGCCATTTTGTGACTTTTGGAAAGTCTCTAGAATGTTCCCCCTATTTACACAGGTTTTTGGGTTTCTATGCATTCTAAAGCCTACACTGTGTTGGGCCCTTTTAAATACTGAAAGCACACAAATTACTCTCTAACAAAGGCAAGCAAAAACAGGCATATTGACCTAAATAACCTCTGTTATTTTCCTGCATTTTTTGATCATCACTGCTATTGTAATATAAAACACACAAAACAGCCCTAAGAAGGTCCACTGAATAAACTACACTAACCAGGTCAGAGCTGTGAGTAATATATCTCAAAGGTTTTGACAGCCTTCAAGGCGAACACGGGAGCTCTCGTTTCTAGAGAACGACCTCTGCTGAGAGGTGACACATACAGAGCTTGTGTCCAAAGCCAGAAAACCTTAATGTTTAATGGCTGTCAGCATGTGACCTGCTGGGAATGTCAAGGTGAGGTTTGCAGGTTTCTAGACAGTTTTTGGTTCAGTGTTTGCACTGCCTTTATCAGCCCGCACTGGAGAAGTCAGAGAAAGACTGTAACAATGTCAGTGTTGCCATTTTTATAGCTTCAGAATTTCCTCATACAAGACCAGGGACACTTTTACAGCAGCCCAATGCTAATGACATGGACAACTAAATTTAATTATATGTAAAAAGACTGTAAAACATTTTTGTAGGTCTGAGATCTCTTATAAACATCTTTTAACAATTATAACACTTCATAATAGAAACAGTTTCTAAGAGTTGACTAATAATAAGCCTTTGCTGAAACAAAGGTTAACAACATCACTTTTCCCCTCTTATCTTTTTCATAAAAAAGCCACTATGCTGCAGGTTTTCACTCCAACCAAAAAGGAGCAGAACTGGCTCTTCTTGTTTAATCAGTGGGTCTCAGTCTTCAAACAATTGATCGGTCTAGGGATTCTGGCTATTACCGAGGGGAATATTAAAAAGAACTTTGCGTTTTATGGTTTTGAAAATGCTGGGTTGGATTTTGAAGAGTAAAAAAAGAGTCTGAAAACAGTCCAATCCAATCCTGTAACAAATATATACTGACACAGCATTCACTCACATTGCTTGATGTTGTTAGCTGTGTATTTCTCCCTGCAGGGTAGTAGAGTGTTTGAGTAGTTTTAGCATGATAGAATACTTTTAAATGCTCATCTTAAATGAAGTGCTTAATTTAAAAATAGCTCATTTTAAATAATAATGCTTTTTAAAGAAAAAGTACTGGATTTGCATCAGTATTAGCTGACAAATTCAATGTCAATGTCGACATTGGAAAAGAGAAAGTGGTATCTCTATTCCTGGGTTCACTCATCAAGTTAAGTACATTCTGTCTTAAATGAACTCATACAATAGAGTCTCCATTAACAGAAATCATGCAAATTATTTCTAGCTCAGAGAATCTCAATACTTTGGATCTTAGGACAACCTTGTCCATTTCCATTTGCAGATTAGCAAGTAGTTCTTCATAGTTCTGTCAGCTTTACTTGATGGAAACAATTTCAACCATTAACATATGCTTTCCTTGACGGATCCAAGAAGCAGGTCATCTTTTTATTTTCAAAATAACTTTCTCTCGTGAATATATTTTACACATTACGCCTATTTCAGAAACACCACATTAAAAGCGGTGGCAATTCGCTGAAACATGCTCATCTGACGCATTCTACCTGCTACGGTTTGAAGACTGAACACTGCAAACTATTCAAGTTACATTGGCCAACTGTGCTGCTTTTACTGGTGTGAAACCAAAGGCCACTGACTTTGAAAAACTGAGCTACTCTAAGCTTTGGCTCAGCATGGGGTTCCAGCTCCAGCACTGTCAAGATTTGATGGCTCCCCACATGGCTGCTCTGGTCACAGTCTGCTGCGCTGTAGCTGTATGTACTCTAAATCCAAAGTGACAGGGGATACGAGACAATGTCATTCACTTCATTAGCTACTGAAAGTACTGGCCTGAAATCCAGCGTCGTCCACATATATGTGAGAAGGCAATCTCCAAAAGTGGTAGACCATCAAATAACTCTCGTCCCCTCCTCTACACCTCTTACAGCCCTAGTGTCTTTTGGCTCCATTGAGTGATTTTATTGACTCTTGATTGAAGAATAGCACTTTGAGTCAATGTTCCATTGCAAGTGGATTGCAAATGGCTGCATGAATGAAACCGGAAGGAGTAATGGGAGATGATTCAGCCCTCTGGAAATCCAATTGCACATCAAAGGAACGTATTTCGCTGTAACAATGTGGCCATGTAGAAGAACTTGTGAAAGGAAGTTAGGGGAAGAAAAAGTTCAATTTTAACAGGTGCTTCATCCAGTTTCAGTGCATTAGGTTCAAATTTGGATGCTTTAATAAGTGGAAATGGCCTTCCTTGAAAAAGAGTTGGGAACTGCTACACCATATAATATATAGATATAATGTATATTCTCAATACACTGAATTTTTGGACAGAGCAAAATGAATTGTACTCCCATGAAGTCACACTTAAAAGTGCATCAGAACATCAGAGCATTAAATTTTCGGCAACCATGACTGCTTTAATAATGAGCCCTCTTATCAATCGGCATGAAGCAGATGAGAGAAAGAGAATGGGCTCATTATCCTGGAGTTAATAGATGGCACGAGGAGGTGATGTTTAATTAACTTGTGCTCTACTTGACTGACACCACAGGCCCACTTCATAAAGCCAAAGGCTGTTGCTGGATGGCCTCATATCTGTCTTTCATGTGCTGAAATATTGATGAGAAGATGCCCCAGATTTCTGCCTCAATAGACATTCTGGCAGCCACGCTGCACAAATGTAATTAGTGCTGGATAAACATGCAGCGTTAAAACAAGGCGGTAAATTGTTTGAAATTCTTTTCTGTCTGTCTGCATGCTGTACAGTATCTGTATATTTTTCCCATCTGTATTTTACATATAGAACTATAAATACTGTATAAAAGAATATATGATTATTTTGCCTGTACTTGGCAACAGGATTATATGCTTCTCTTTAAAGCATTAAGTCATGAGAGGCCATTTGTTACAGTGATATTAAGCTAGGACTGAATGATTTGGGAATAATATGTAATTGTGATTAACTAATATTGCGACTGAAATTTAAATTGCAATTTTTTAAACACTGAGATTCAGGTGTGATTTATTTTGGCCAAGAAGATCAGAATATCCACCTTTTTTGGCTTGAGGCTTGACTTCTGAACGTATTGTACCAAACTGCCAGTAAGTTGTGGTTGTGATGTCACAACACATGGAAGTTTGGCTTCCTCTGATTGGTCTAACTTACATACAGGAATTTTACAAGCCTTTATTAGGCTCAATTTCCCCACTTATAACTTAACACAACAGTTTTGCTAATGTACACACTTAAAGAAGATGGTTCTTCAAGGGTTCTCTAGTAAAGACAATGGTTCTATAAAGAACCATAAACACTGAACAACCCATGTGCATGCTTAAAAAGTTCTTTGCATAGTGATACTGTTCTTTAGATTGATGAAGAAATGTGTTGTACACGGTTCTACATATATTCTATTGACATCGTAACAACAGCAGAAACCTTTATGGTGCTGTATAGGACATACACAACACATTCTCCATCATTCTGAGGAACCATTTTACCATGCAAAGAACGATTTAAGCATGAAAATGGGTCTTTGAGTGTTTATGGTTCTATACAGAACCACTGTCTTTACTTTTTCAAAACCTTGACGGTCTTTTTTAAAGAGTAGGCTTTAAATAAAAAAAAAAAACTGCACCTGTTAAGTTTTGAAAATTGCAACTTAAACGGCGATTTTGATTTAGAAACGATTAATCTTTCAGCCCTATATTAAGCAGTGTTGTATAGCAGAGTAAAAGCAGAAGCAGAGTAAAACCTCCTTACATAGGGTTGTCCCAACTGGACAGCTGATCCAAGCACATTTTAATGGATTGGGCATCGGCTGTATTAGAAGGATCTAGTTCTGATCCTGTGTTTCTTGTTCAGTTGCATTATAATCACGTAACATAAATGAACCTCATGAAATTCAGGTTTTTTCAGAAGTTAACAAAGAAATCTAAATGTCTACAGTGTTGAGATATTTTATAGTGGAATCTGAAAAATCTATAGCGCTGCTATGTTTGAGCGAGCCACATTTCGTCAAAACAATAGCATGCAAAATATCAGCAAAAGGCCGTTATGCTTCCAGTCTAATTTCTGCCACTTTGTGAGCGGTATACCACCAAAAGCACACTCCCGCCACATTTTCACTCAACAACTACTGTGGAAATATTTTGCCACCTCTGGCATCAGATAGGTTTGTTGATGACAAAAAACAATATGATGAAATACAGCAATGTTGAAAATAGACATGTATTATTATTATTAATAATAAATTAAATAAACATTCCTACACTAAGCAATGTACTTTGTTGACAGCAGTCCGTTGTTGCCAAGTAACACATTCATTTTTGATAACTTGGCGCTTAAATACCGTAATCAATTGATAGTGATATTGATTATTTTACAACAGCTTTGTACATGATTTAGCCAAACAGAGTTTAGAACTGGAAATATCCATTCTATAAAATAAAATATCATAACGTAACAGTGTCATGGTACATGTCTGTTCCCTAGCCCTGCTCTGTTGTTATCAGTTTCACGCTGTTAATTGCAAAGCCTTGCCTGTGGTTCACCTTTGTAATTCAGAGCCTATCTGTAGTTTCTTTGTTCCTTGTATGCCTAGTTAGCCTAGCCTGTGTTTATCTAGCTTCTAGTCATCTCTGGTTTGCCCTGCATTCAGGATTTGCATTTTGCTGATTTAAGGAAAACCCCTATTGGTGTGGGAAGAGGGAGGAGTTGGTTCACAATGTAAGAATTTGTGTGCTTATTTCCAATTGTTTTTAACTGGAGAGGTGTTTTACGCTTCACCTTTTACTGTCTTTTGTGACAATTACTCCAGGCGACAGTTCAACTCGAAGTGGTCAAGTATCCTACATCACAAACATTTGTTGTGGTGAACAACTGGATCAAAGGTAAGGAAGAAGACTTTTAGTGGCAGTTGTAACAGAGGAGGGATTTAGTACGCATCGAAAGTGTCCTGACATAAACAAAACACAGCTTTTTTTAACTTTAGCTCGGTTTTGCTCGCTGATCCACACTTGCAAGTTAAAAGTAGATCACTTTCTAAAAAGGCAAGTGTCAGAGCTTTCTTACTGAACATATTAAAGCTACATGTAGCTAGCACAGCTGACTGACAGTTATGACGCTATTACTGCTTAGCAACAGGATATGCAGCAACTGCAGTACGCCTCGCACCTTTAGAAATAAAATCTCATATTTATACTGCTTTTGCCGTTTGCCACAAACAGGCACCTCAAGCTATGTTTCCCCATGTTGAAGACGTCACATCAGTAATACAAATAGGGTCGTATTTTTTTATAACTCAAAGAAATCTCTGAATCCTTTTTATAAGCAAAACTGAAGGCTTTGGTATATTTTCAGCAAAGCTAAGCTTGTGAAGGTTGCACGGAGCTGAAACCACATTCATGAGCTTACAAGCTCGCATATTCTCTGTGGTCTTGTTCGGCTGCGAGCTGCTCCTCAAAGTTTTCATCTTTGAATGATGCCATGCCTCTTTTGCACCGACCCAGTTTTTTCTGCAGAATTCGCCCTGCTGTCTGCAGCTGTTTGTTTTCTCCGCAATTATGTCACATTGAACGCCGAGGCCAGAGTAACGTCATCTTCGGCTGAAGTACACTGAGGCCTTAGAGTAGACATACTGAGCTGAGACAGACAGCTTTGCTTGCTCTAAAGTAGTTATTCCTCCAATTATGGCCTATTTGGTAATAGGAATTTGAGCTGAACCTGAAGTCAACTTCTTAAAAAACATTAATACATCATCTACGAAATTTCATTTCTGATCTGTGAAATCAGAAAGCCTCTAAAGCAGTAGCTGCGATTCTGTGGCGCTGCATAGAGTGCGGAGTAACGTCTGCGTGATTAAAGCTGAGGCTTAGAGTTGACCTGACCTCGCTCTGATGCGTCACGCTGCCCTGCAGAACAGAGGAAGTGTCCAGCCCACTGCAGCCTCAGCCTCAGCTTCAGCTCTCTGCCTCGTTCTTCTCCTGTCAGCATCCGCTCCAGCACACAGCTTAGCTTACACACACACACACACACACACACAATGCTGCCACACATAAAAACTCACATACATACACACCACCATTTCATTATATAGGCCAGGCGGCCTGCCTAGTCAAGCTTACGTGCTGTTTGACTTGGATAGATACAGGCATTAGGATGTAAATGGCAGGCTAATGTTTGCTTCCTAGCATTTGGTTTGTATGAGGTACCCAAAGTAAAATTCTCAATTCATTTTCAAATAGAAAGATGCGCTAAATTCAGATGTGAAGTTCAGCACAGATCTGATCATCGATGTAACTTCACCTTCATATCAAGAGAGCCGTCAATGGGACTTGCTACTTAAAAGGCGTATTCTAATGAGAGGGTTACTGACAACAGCATGTGAGCAGGCTGGAATTACACATGGTTAGAAGGGTCAAACTAAGAAAAATGCATTGGCGCAGTTAAAAAAAAATAGGGGCACTGATGATTTGGTGTGTTAACTATGACACCACTAAAATAAACATGACATACATAACAATAAACATTTAAAATCCATTAAGATGTTGATTAGAAGAAGAGACTTTTGGTTCCTGACTTCTCGCTTCTCGCAGCCATTGCATGGATTTGATGGTAACTGTTAATACATGAAATTCCTTAAGGCAAGCGTTGGAAATAGTTAAGCTAATCCAATCACACATACCAATTAACAGTATATTGTTTATTAGTATTTATTATAATGTTAGTGTTTTTTTAACAAATAAACGGTTAATGTCTAGACTAACCGGCATTACATATCATTTTCTGAGATTGCCTAAGACTTACGCAAAGTACTGTATGCACATAAACCCACATACCCCAGTTACTAGAAGAACCAAGGATTTTAACATGCAAATTCTGGTGCATTCTGAGACTAAAATACAGGAGTAATTATTAAGCTTTACTGAAATTTGACAACTATGCAAATGCAAGCCATGTCCAAAAAATTGCATTGGCTTCTAGGATTTTTACTTATTTGTTAAAAATTTGTTGCTTACCATAACATTAATCAACGAAAAACTCCTTAAATCGACATTATATTCAGCACTCAAAACAGCAAACTTTGCCAAACCACAACAAGTTTGCACGTATGCATCTACCAATATACACAAATACACACACACCACACTGAAATCCTCATGCATCCCCATACACACACAAACACACATCATACTCACATACAGACACACCACATTCACATCCTAATGCACAAAAACACAGCGCTGACTCCCGGGCTGATACTGTGCTGGGGGTCAGGCTGTATAAAGAACAGGTTCAGAGGTTCTCCAAGTTCATGCTGTTATCTGTCTAAAGCGTTCTGGCCAGCATCTGTTGAGCTGTGCTGGATGTGTTTATTCTGAGCTGCTGTGTCAATATTTCTGTATGGACAGAGAGACGGTTTATGAGCTTAAACAAATGCTTCATTTTTGGATTAATGCCTACATAGTTTTACTGTTCTGCCAAACCATTTGAGGCCTTTAATAACAATCATGAATATACAGCATGTCTGACTTCTATATCTATTACATTATATATGGCAAGAAATAACACAATACCACTTTCTGGTACTGAAATCTTGAGTGTCAGCTGATACTGATCCATCATTCTACCATAATGCTTCAAACACGCCTCAAAGTCACCTCATTATACCATCTACTACTAGCTAAAGTTCTCTCTCAACAAAAAACACTGTCCTTCATAACACAATGAGCTAAAACACTGACATCAGGCAACATTACAGGAACTCCATCACAAAACAACAACTCTTTACTGTATAAAATCTACTACAGTATATATTACAGAAATTAATCAAAAATTCTGAAATCTACTTCAGTGCGCTCTCTCTTCCAAAACCTACACAAATAAACATACATACAAGGGCCTGGCTATGGCCCTTTTCTTCATAATAGAAATAAAAAATGCTAGAAGTTTGCTGATGTCTCGGTAGCTAGCTTGCTAAATTTCCTGTTCCACCTTAAATGGTGCAGCAGTTACATTCTGGCACCTCAAGCATCAGAAAATGCATGGGAAAATTCAAACAAGAAGCTGGCGAATAGCTGACTTCAGCTTCATATCGCTGAAGAGTTAGGGGTGGACGATAACAAATAACTGTCCCCCCGACCCCCCCGCCGCCCACACTCTTTGAAGGCATATTATTCCCTAAATGTAACTGAAGCCCAAGAGTGAGGTTGCTGAACTTTACCCTCCTCTGCTGTCACTGCAGACTGGCAGGGTCGCCTACAGAGCAGCGCTAGTAGCTGTTAATGCAGAACTTTACCCTCCTCTGCTGTCACTGCAGACTGGCAGGGTCGCCTACAGAGCAGCACTAGTAGCTGTTAATGAAGCATTTGAGGGTCCCATTTCTGAGAAAGATTTCAACCAGTACCCACAGTAACTCAGTTCCAAGGGGCAAAGTGACACCCAAAAACAAGGGCTAGGGGTAAAAATAAGAAATGGGACTGGGCCTAAAGCTCTTGCTCCTGTAAGGCAGACATCTAAAAGTACCATGTTCAAACTGCACAAAAACAAACTCTACTACTCTGCTGGCCTACAGAAAGAAATACCAATAATATATTTTATACAAAACAACAGCCTTTTTTACATTCTGTTGAACTCTTTCAAAAAACAAATATCATATACAGTGCACATGTGCAACCGAAGGCTAATAAAGAAATTGCAATTATAGTAAAGTTTGCTTCTCAAGCTTTTAAATCATGATTTATTTTCTCTCCTGACACCCAGTTTGTGTTGTTTTTGAATGCAACTTTGAAGTTCATATCCTATATTATATTCAACATAACTTTTAAGCAACTGTTTATGTGCACCATTGATAAGCTGGTGTTTGTTTAACTACAATTACATATTTGCAAAGTTGTTTTCATTTACAATAAATATACAGAATATGTTTACTCAAGATGACATTCTCCTCCAACAAGCCACACAATTCCACTCTATCGCTCTACTCTGAGATGCACAGACATTTTGAGATGATGAATTGGTCACTGCCTTCCACTCATAAATCACCCCAAGCTTTCTGGAATGAATCAGAAAATAAAGCTGCCTGTGTCCTTCAGCCTTCAGCAGGCAGAAGGGTTCAGGCTGCCGTTTCTCCTCTATGTGTGGTAATCCTCAAAGTTTGGTGGCTTTTTTTGGCAGCTGGACATGAGCTATTAATGCCCATATTATCACACAGCAACTGCTCACAGCACCAAAACATCCATTCATCTCATCATCTCTAATTGCTGACACCACTAAATAAACTCCAAGTTTATAATCAGTGCAGCAAGGCAAGATTAGATTCAGGATGAAAGGTCAGCGTTCTTGGAATGACTCTGCTGAAACTCAGGCTAGATGATGGAAATTGTGTGGATGTAGGGATGTATCTACAGAAAATCTAAGTCAAATCCAACACAGCAATTATCATATTGATTAAAAACAGGGTTTAGTTTAGAAATCTATGAAAAACACACCACTCCATGCCAAATAATCCATCGACTGCCTAAAAAGCACAACTTCAAAAAAGAGTTGATTTAAAGGAACTTTCGAAACGCCAGATCCATTAGTGTCAGTAAGATCTGACTTGGATCAAAACATCGTCCATTTAATTAATAAGTGAGCCAAAAATGGCTTTACTGAACAGACGCTGATGGATTTGGATAGAAAGGCACCAGGACGTCACTGAGAAAAGAAAGCAATTTTTTTCCACTGTGAATAAAGTCTACCGATTTGGATCAGCAGTGTTTTGAACTAATCTCAACTCACTGCTGTTTTTCCATGGAAAATCTATCTGATAAACACTTAGCTGTTCATAACAGAAGATTATATTTAGCACAATTAAAGTGGGAGACGCAAAATATGTGCGTGCTAACTACATGGAAAATATTCATGGCAATAACCCCGAATTACCAGAAAGGCAGTTACCAGAAATAAACAATCAAATAGCTGCTTAGGTCATCCCGTCCTCAGTGGCCTGCTTTGTCTTCTGACAGCTGCGCTTCACTTCTCGCTCAGATACAGTGAGTCAAAATCTGATACCAGTGTTTTCAGCTGGGAATAATATATCTGTCAAGGCTCATTAGTGATAATGTTCTTACCTGCAACAGGTTCTTTGGTGGGGAACAGCTTGTTGTCCACCGTCATGCTGATGTCATAGAAAACTTCTTCCTCATCTCGGTCTGCATCCAGCTGTGCAGAAAAGAGAGAAAAAACAAGGTTCAGCTTTATAAACTTTGATCATCAGCTTTATAAACTTTCACAAGAACATTTAAGAAGCTCCTGTTATATTTACTATCATTTAAACTATTCTAGAGCACTGAAGACCAAAATATTTAAACCATCACTATCATTTATGACATTTATCAGAGAAATTCACTGATACAGGATGTTCCATCAGCTCAACCGCTGAATCAGGCTGAATATGGTTAAGAGCCATCAACTGATGTGCCTCCTAAAGACATAAGAAACCGGGTGGAACGTGCTGAGGTTGACCTGCGCCAGTTAGGTTACATCATGCTTATGGCAGCTATCACTTAAAGCAACACTGGGTAAGATTCGGTGATTTGAAGTCCTCTCTGGAGGAAATGTGTAGTTGCATGTAATGTGCAGGAGAACATTGTGTGATGCTTCCAAGTACGTATGAATGCAAGCGTACACTGCAAAAAATGTCATCTTGTGAAGTGAAATGATCTATATCTAGTCAATATATCTAATGTATCCCATTTTGAGAGGATTGTGCGCTTATTATAAGATTATTTAGCTTATTTCTATACATCGTTTACTTGTTTTAGGTAATTTTATTAAGTAAAATTATCTCATTATACTGGCAGATAATTCTGCTGGTTTCAAGCACATTTCTTACATGTATGAGATACATACATGCATATAGTGAGATAATTTTACTTAATACTTAAAAACGGTCTAGAAATAAGATAAATAACCTTAAATTAAGCTTGCAGCAATCTCAACAGGAAAAATATGAGATTTATTGACTATATTTAAGATAATTTTACTTGACGAGACCATTTT
>JAILXH010213762.1:847-12388 GCA_023558415.1 Piaractus mesopotamicus
TCCGCTGTTTACATTTAAAAAACAGAAAATATGAGAATGATGTGCAGCTGTGAATTGCATAAATGAGAAATTGCTAGAAATTACATGATACCGCTTACTCAGACCTTAAGTATAGGACTACCATTCCAACTACTGTGCTTTAAAATGGTTTAATTGAAGCACAATTCATCCTGAAGATGTTTAATGCGGTTCAGGTCAGAGGGTTCCACTGGAGTTCCTCCACACCAAATTTGTCAATCCATGTCTTTATTAACCTCGCTTTCTGCTCATAGGCAGTCATGTTGGACCAGGAAAGGGCACCAAATTGTTGCCACATAGGAAGTATATAACTGTCTAAACGTCTTCGTATGATGTAGCATTAACATTACTCTTAACTGGAACTAAGGGGCCAAGCCGAAGTCCCTGAAAAACAGCCCCAGACCATTATTTATTTACTGTTGACACTACCGGTGGGTAGCATTCTCCTGGCATATCCCAAACCCAGGTGCGTCCATCAGACTGGCAGATGGTGAGGCGTGAGTCATTACTCCAAAGTGATGAACATTTCCACTGCTCCACAGTTCAGAGGCAGTGTGCTTTTCACCATTCCAGCTGATGCTTGGCATTGCACATAGTGATCTTTGGCTTGTGTGCAGCTGCTCAGCCATGGAAACCTATTTAATGAAGCTCCCAATGAACAGTTCTTGGGCTGATGTTGCTTCTAGGGGCAGTGTGGAACTTTGTAGTGAGTGATGTGACATAGGATAGGCCAGTTTAAGCACTGTTCTGTGAGTTTGCGTGCTCTGTCGCTTCATGGCTGAGCTGCTGTTGGTCCATTTCACAACAATAGCACATATTTTCTGTAAAGCTGCTTTGTGACAACGCCTGTTATAAAAAGCACTATATAATAAACTTTGACTTCAAAGGAAGAAAATTCACAAACTGGCAAAGAACAGTGGCACATTTAAAGTCACTGAGCTCTTCAATACAAAGCACTCTACTGCCAGTGTCTGTCTGTGGAGATTGCCTGGTTGTGTGCTTGATGTTACACACCTTTTAACAATGGTATGGCTGAAATACCTGAACTCAGTGATTAGGGTGGATGTCCACATACTTTTGGCAATATTGTGTAGGTGTGGGGTGTTTCAGAATAGTTTGTTCCAGAATTGTATTGGATTTATTCTATTTTCCCCTTCGATACCTGATCTAGCATGTTCAGCTGATATCAGCCTGGTGCCAATTCAGTGTATTTCTAGAAATAATGAAAGGAAAAACTTAAAAATTACCAAAGCCTTAACCATTCATTTAACTTTGAACATTTGTATGAAATTGTTTATTTGTTTTTATTTAAATCCATAAACAGCTCCTTCGGACAGTATTCAAGTTAGGCGCTGATCTATTTCCCACGTCTAATATCAGTGAAGCCATTTACCATCTATCCATATTGCACAAGCCAAGTAAATGATCTCATCCTCAAGGGACTTTTTTGAAAATGCAGGGAAATGTTTGCTGTAAACCTTTGTGTTTACACTTTGGATGTAAAAATAACCTGTTCCTGATCCTTCAGCAAGAGAATCACATGCCGGTTCTGATTTTCAGGAAGAACTGGCTGGTTAAGTTGGGCAGGGGAATGGGGGAAATGCAAACTGCAACAACAAATAAACCCTGGTGACATTTTGGAAGCAGTGAACATCATTTAAAATGTTATGGAGCAGTTCTTAAGTATTACACCAACCCCCGCAAATCCACCAGGCTTCCTAAGAACACAGCTGGCATGTTTATCAGCTGAAGTACTTAAACAGAAGCTGGAGAGTCCTGACATGTCCCAGCATATGCTCTCTGCTAGAGGCACGTGTGTATCTAAAACAAACAGAAGAGTGATCTTGACGTGCTTTCCATTTACCTCTTTCCTTTTGTAGCTCGTGATGTGTTTGTGCTATTAGAATATTTACAGCCATCACCCCCTCTCAGACAGCAGCCTCTTGAGAATTGTATACAAATACCCCCTCCGGCCCACAACATGGTGGGTCCCTGGATCTAAATTCTGCTTGTATTTGTTGTTGCTCTTCAAAGGATGACCTGTGAATGGGTCAGTCTGTACAAAATGACGTACACAGCCCCCCCCCCCCGCCATGTCCGTAAGCTACTGCCTTCTGCCAAAAACCAACCACTGGATTGTTCCAAAGAAAATAGTTGCATGTCCCATGGGGCCAGTCCCAGAGGAACTATGACCACAATTTATGCTCAACTCTCATCCTCCATTTTTTAAAAGATGTAAAGGTGCCTAGATATAACACACCTGCTTAAAATACACAGCTCCAGGCAGAAGCCGAGTTTATTCCTGTAGGCTAGGGATCGTCAACTCCGGCACGGTTTGATGATTTTCCTGCTCGAACACACCTGATTCAGCTCATCAGTTAATCACTAGGTTTATTAGGTGTGTTTGAACAGGAAAATCACCAAAGTAGGCAGATCTCCAGACCTCTAGAAGAGGAATTAGTGACCTCTACCGCAGGGGATTCATTATTTGTGTTGTATGGAACCTGCTCTGTAGAAAAAATGAGATTTGCTTGTTTCTAAACATAATTCTGTATAATTGTAGACATTGAAATGCAGAAAAATGCACTATATCATTTTCCCTGTCACACTAACCTCCCATTTGAATAGCACCAGCAATACACCATGAGTCAGTTATAACCAAAAACAGAAAATGGACCTGAAAACAGATAACATTTCCTAATTTACTTCATTTATCTTGTCATATCCAAGGCCTGTTCGTCCATCGAATATTTCCATCTACAATTAATTGTCCCAAGTATTTGAGCTACCTCGAGTCTGGTCTGAGCTCCCTCTCCCCTAAAACTCTCCTGACAGTCAGACGACCCTGGGCACTGGCCCCAATGGCTCGATCAGTAATTCTTCCATGATTGTATGTGAGAAAGCTAATGCATCAGTGTTTTACACTCACAATAGGGAAAAAATGAAGCTACCTTACGAGTCAGCATTTTGTGAATGTGCACGCACGTTTTATGTCATGCAATAAGTAATGCTAACTAGCAACATAGCTAATTAGCCAAATTAGACTCCAAAATGTCAAAAAATACAATTAAATAGTTAAATGCACTTATTATAATGGTTCCAGGTGTTTATTAAGCAGGTGAACAATAGATAGCTATATTAAGTTCTAGAATAAGTTCCATTGGTTCTCATATGGGTCGGTTTTTGTTTTTGAATGTCGGTAGAAAAATGCCTTTGGACGTTCTGTAAAGGACCATCAAAGAATGAATGGTTCTAGTATAATCCATTATTACACTTTAGTGTGTCATTCAGTAGTTCACTACAGGTACTGTGGATATCAGAACTCGTAAGTATCTGGTTTAGTTTTAGCTGCTTTAGCTGTTTTAGTAACTGATTTAGGTAGGTTAGCTGTATCTGCTACGCTACAGTAGCTTGGGAATGGCTGCTGATTTCATAAAGTAGTGAAGCTACTTGTTACATTAGGCAATAAGTAGCTTGTAGTTGGTAGCTAGTAGGTAAATGAGATGCCACTTTAGATGTGACCTCTGTTATGTCACTAATTTTTAGAACGGCATGCTTGTCCTTTCTGTTTAGGGGCGCAGCACACGTTAGATGAGTTCTGTGACTGGTTAGTAGATTAGTTAAGCACCATGAAACAAATAGTTCATTTAAAAACACTGTTCACTTGAAAGGGAATTCCATTGATTTCCAGAAATTCAGCATAATTAAATGATTTAAATGTAATTCAGAGTGGTTTGATGTGAGGTACTCTGTTATATAGATACCTACGGAGCGTGCTGGTAGGAACCAGATGTTCAAAGTGTTTATGCTACTAAAAGCTACATTACATTGTTATTACATAAAATGGTTACAAGCATGTTTTTTGGATTTACCATTATTTTACCCCAACTGGTTCACTGGTCATTTTAGCTGGTAAATATAACATTGTAGACATTGTGACCCCTGGTTCCTATCACCACCAGTGGAACGAAAGAGTCAGTATGTTTCTCTGCAATGAACCATTTCACATCAAACCACTCAGAATGACTTTCATTCCATTGAACAATGCAGAAACTTTGAATGATTTTAATTCACAATGAATAAAAAGTGAATGTCAACCCACCCTCCCCCTGGTGTATCTGTTTAGCTCTTTGTAAGTCTACAAATGTAGGGATAAGCAGGCTTAAGACTATTCATAATATGCATCAGGCTTCTAGTAAGGCATTGCAGTTCCATAGAACATAAGCTATTTTCTGTGAAAAGAGTTTAATATAAACTGTTTGCTGTACCCATGCTACAGTCCACTCCAGGTCAAGATTAAAAAAAGTGAACAGCCTGTTCTGTTGTGAACTAGGGGGTGTAGTTTTAACAGAAAATCTATTTTCACAATTCATCATTGAGGTTTGTCATGGGAGTTTTCCTAAAGGATTACCACTGAAATATGACCTCTTGACCTCGTTGTCCTCAACCAGCTGGACCTCAGCCAACCACTGGAACAGCAGGGCCCCCTGGACGCCATCATCCACAAGCTGACTGACCACATTGTGGAAGCAGACCAGAATGTCACAGAGGCCTTACTGCTTGTGCAGAGTGTGCAGGTAACTACATCCATGAACTGTTGAGATTGAGAAGTATACAGTACGTCCAAAAGTTTGTAGACATCTGCTCACCCAGCGTTTCTTCTGAAATCAAAGGTATTAATACAGAGTTTGTCCTCCTTTGCTGCAGAAACAACCTGTCCTCAGCTTTAATTGCTTAGGCCTCTCTGAGGTACACTGTAAGGAATGGAGCATTTTAAAATAATCTGAATGATCTACTGAACTACAACCTAATATTTGCATATTTGCACAGAGTAATCTGAGGGATTTTGAAAGGAATTAGAGATATCAGAGTGAAAAAATAAGCAAACAGAGTGACTGAGTGACTCCTTAATTGGTACTGGTTTCATTTTGCCACACTCTATTTTGTTCTGTATCCCAAAGTTAACAATGCAGACCTAAAAATGTCAGTAGTATTAACAAGAGGATATCATTTTAATGAGAGATGAGACAAATCTTTTCAAAACCAGCCAAGAGAAACTGTAACAAAGAAGACAATGTACTTTTGGCATCTTGGAAAAACACTGTCCTTGCAAATCCCCATTATTAATTTCTAGGACTCTAGTTATATAGTTATCTAGTTATCTTCCCCTTTTTTGACATGTACATCAATGAAGCACACTACATGTCCAAAAGTTTGTAGACACCTGCTCATTGTATGTTTCTTCTAAAATCAAGAGTATTAATAGTTACAGTTTCTACATTTCTGGGAAGGCATCACACACACTGATTTGATTGCATTCAACCACAGTTTTGGATCACAAACTCTACTCCAACTCATCTCAAAGTCATTAAATGGAGCTCCATCACTCCAGAGAACATATTTCCCCTGCTCCACAGCAGAGTGCTGCAGGGTTATACACCTCTAGTTGACTCTTGGTATTGGACATAGTGACCAAAGTGTCCCATTCTGTTGGCAATGCTTTTATCCAAGCTGTGTGTGCATAATTGAATGCCTGTGTCAGCAGTGGCTGCACCTGAAAGTGTTGACAGCATAATTACATTAAGTGGAAATGTCTGTTAATGACAAAAATGTCCTCTGCCTATTACTTTAATTTTCATGTGGAAGTGAATTTTTTGATTACTTACTATGCACCTGTGTTTTTTGCATTTGTTCAGGAATACATTGACGCCCATCCAGAGACTGTGATTTTAGACCCACTTCCTGCCATTCGTACACTGCTTGACCGTTTCAAGTCTTACAAGCTAATCCACAAATTAGAGGAGAGCATGAAGGGTATGTACTTGTGTTCATAGTGACTCATGTTTGACTGCTTTTCGTGACATGCATTTAGTAGCATTCTGGTAAATCTAGCATGTGGGAATCACGCTGACAGGCTGCATGTAATTACATTAGCAAACGAGTCAGTGTTGCAGTTCCACGTTTCGCAGTTATTTGAGTTTTTAAAACCCATCAAATTATTGCCATAGTAAGCTTGGAACATTACTGGAATGTATTAGCATGTGCTTCTTCAGTAGTCCTTTGAGCCCCTGATATGATCCAGTCTGGGGGGTTGTGTATTTGGTCTTTTCGCTGGGTGAGGATAAGGCTTACGGGGGGCTTATAGCCCAAAGTTGCTGAGTTGTTCATTCTTTGTGCCACTCGCGATGTGCATTCATGGACAACAGAGAGGTCAGGAGGCCCGTGTGTTAGCCACATCCCAACCATATCACCAGCTGGAACAGTGGCGTCGTGCCTAAGGAATTCCACCATGTGTGCACCTGTGTGTAATGTAATGTTGGTCTTGCAGTAAAAGAGAAGGTCACTGCTTCCAGAATAAAGTACATTAACTGATTAGAGTACTGTTGAGTTTTACACAAGCTAAGTCCATCCTTGACCCCCCCCGCTTGATGCAGGGCCTGGGTCAAGTGAGATTTTTGACAGCATGTTGTTAAGCTTGTCCAACGTAGCAACAGTTGCTAGAAAAGCATGCATTTGTTGGCATTGATAGGTAAATTCCATAAGTGCTGTTTGAGTAGAGGCATGGCAGTGCTGTCTGTCTCTGGCATAGAGGTGTGTGCCAAATGTCAGTCGAGGGGTAGAGTGAGGTTAACAGCTTTGGCTGCGGCCTCTAATAGAGAAGAGAACTGTGTTTAGAATTCCAAGGCACTGACTCTTTTTTGGGCTCCCTCACCAGGCAACCACTTCCATGGCTATTAGTTTATGAAACAACATAGTGAGGGATCCTGGGAAAAAGAAGATAACACCACTAATGTACCCACTGTATCCCACAGTCTGCATTTACACTCTTTTTTTAAGGCCCACTTGCTCGCCGGCTCCGCATGCTTTTTTGAGATTATGTCATTATCTGCATGGGCAATCACTGACTGATTTTGGGTTCCTAAAAACAGGCCCTTTTTCCACGAGTTGATCTGTAAAGATCCTGCGTGATTAGATGTATGATAGGCATTGCTGCGAAAAGTGAAAGTCCCGTATTTAGATGCAATGTAAACAATACTGTTAGTATATGATAACAGTGTTTGGTTTGACTGAACTGCTGAAGACGAAGATTAATTCCTGTAAGGCTGCACACATCCTTCAATCATAAGTAAATAAAAGGCTGATCTCTTCCTTCCCCATACCTCACCACACATTTCTCATAAATAAAGCATCTGATGCTTCTAGTTATTAAACATAAACTAGTTCAGTCATTAAGGACAGGCCAGAATCAGAGAATCATTTGGCTACTTTTTTCAAAAAAGAAGTGGACAGCTTTTAATTAGCAAAGCAGAAAAGACATTTTCATACGAGAGGCCATTACTAACCTCAAGCTTGTTTTCTGTTATGGTTAAATTGGTTTATATAAACTGCTGCAGATCAGAATGAAGATGAAAACCTACACAAACAGTTTACCTTGAAAGGTTACCGTGGATCCAACAATAATATTGTCCTTTAGAGACCACTATAACATGCCAAATATTAGGTGATAATACATAATGCTGAGTAGGGTGGCATTTTATCCAAACTCTGCAAATATTCATTTTCAGGTTTGTCTGTATCTGTGTCTATATGAGAAAGAAAGAAACAAACAACAGAAGACAAAAAAGAAAGTGAATAAGAACAGAAGACAAGGCAAAAGAAAGAAAAAATGAAAGGATGAGAAAAATGAAAAAAGAGAACAGAAGACAATAAAAAAGACAGAAAGAACCGAAGAAAAAAAAAGAAGTAAGAAAAGACAAGGAAAGGGCTGTAAAATGTGACTCGTATTAGTTCATGTTTGTGAGTCAGTATGTATGTTACGCTTTGCTACTTCAAAACACGAGTGCCTTAAAGGACGTGATAGAAAAGACAGAAATAGTGTGACTGTATTGCTAACTAGGCTAACTGCTCTAGCTAATGTTTTATAGGTCCAGAACCAGTGAACATTTATTCTTTGACAAACTAATGTTAGCAAATTGTCCACTGAGGAGAAAATACCTAATGTAAGATGACGAGACCTCATCAGCATCCAGTGCTATACCACTTAGAAACCTTAAGGTTTAAGATCTTAATCATAATCGAGTTGAATGATTATAAATGTGATAACTCTGCCCTCTGTTTGTCTGTCTTTCTGTGGTGGACAGATGTCCGGATTTGTTCTCCTTCATTCATGGGGCTCAGCAGTGAATGTGGCCTGGACATGCTGGATCAGCTCCATAAGAATGGCATTACCTTCCCCTTCAGTAAGCACATCTTTTAACACAGATTTATACTGATAAAGTCATTTCACTGGGTGATCCACTGTGATGAATATAAATAATTTGACTGACTGAAGTGGCCCATCATTACACTTTGATCATCGGGAATGGATGTTCACGAGTGACTGGATGGAAAGGGTGGTTTAAATCCTTTCTCTCTGTGTGGATCCTTTCTAACTCCATACTGTTAAATATTTTTTAACGTGAGACATGTTCTCAGGGATAGTCAATAGGAGGGGGTGGTGGGGCGGATGAAAATTGCTATTGGTTAATTTTATTCTTTGTCCTGCTAGAATGGACAAAAGTCGTTACATTTTGAAGGAAGATTACAGGAAAACAAGAATATTGTCTTTAACATGATATACAATACAACAAATCATGCGTATTATGAACTAACAATATTAAGGCACATGAACTAAAAAGGTAAAAAATGGTCAATTTTAATTTCAGGTTAACTTGAATGTTAACCAGTTGCAATGCCTTCAGTATCCTAACATTATATGTTAGTATAGGTTTAAGGCGAATAAAACATACAAAAAGCATATGTGAGGGGGAAGTACTTCAGAGAAAGAAGCAAACTTTCAGTTCAGTAAGACTGCTGACATTATATCAGCCTAATGCTTAATGTCAGACATAAATTGTATAGGCTAAAATAGCCTTAGTTAAGTTTTAAATAGGTGTTTTAATATGTTTTAATGGGTTAAGATGGTCTCAGTTTAGTTTTAAATGGGTTTTAATCTGTATTAGTTTTTATAAGGTTAAATGTCTTCAGTGTGACAAGTGGTATTGTTAAAGAAATGAAGCGTTTTTTTAAACAGCGGCCTGAACAACACAAAGTTGTGTTCTAGATCTGACATAATCTTCCCCTTCCTGTTTTCTCAGTGCTGATAAATTTTTGTGCTGTTTTCTGTTTTATTGCAGTCTGTAAAACTCAGGTAGCACATGGCACTAACTCTCATGAGGTAAGAGTACATTTGGAGAGCACAGCATTGTTGTGTGGCTCATTTCCTTTCCTTGTTAATCATCAAACTTGCATTATGTAATTAAGTGCATTTTCTTTTTTGTCATATGACTTAGCCAAACTGTCGCTGTTAACTCTGAACCAGTCCCTCAGAACACAATGTGACTCACATCAGCTGATTGTGATCTCCAGGGTAAAGTGATCTGAAGGCTCACTGTGCTCTGTAGCACTTTGTCATGTTTATCACAGTGAGGAATGTACACTGCACGTCAAAAGTTTGGGGACACCAAGATTTCCAACGGTTTTAGTGCAAGTGCGCGTTTTTAATGTTAACATTGAAATCATCAGTTGATTTTAATGTTAAGGTTTGCATTAACAAAACGATTATCTAAGAAAACAGTGCCACATGATTGACAGTATTTGTGACAGTCTTGGGAGTAATGCCAAAACCACACTTTTTTTGTCCATGATGTATCAGGACTCATCAGCTCAGAAACGTTTTGAGTAAGTAAACCACCTTTGTGCCAAAAGAGACATTGTAAAGGAAGAGGAAACAATTCACTAGTTAAAAAATGAATGGGAAAGCTTGTGAAAAAAATCAATGGGCTTTGCTGGTTGAGCTGCAAGCAGGAAAAGTCTGCCATTGTAGTCGAGAAATGTATGTTAAATATGCTTTGGAACGTTAGTGTGGCTTTCAGTTTGATGTTTATAGGTCTCGCCTCATTCAAAGAGTCAGGTCTTGTATGACTGGAAATAACTGGAATGTGTCACCAAGATAGTTGCACAGTGGACAGATTTTTGCATAAGGACTATATGGAGTAAGACTAAAAAATCTATCTAGCGAAAAGATACTTCACTGGATTTACTGCACAGGAGAAATACACGTATACAGAGCCCTGCACACACAGGCACGTTTGCAGTAGTTGAAATGAAATTCAGTGGCTATAAACAAATCTTAACAATATGACTGACCATTGTGTGATAACAAGCAGTATAATGTACCATCTAACACATCCATACAACCACGTCAGAAGAGCCAAAGTTTTGCAAACTCACGCAGGAGAGCTTAAAATCATTCGCACTTTAACTTTATGTTCAGTCACACATATTTATTTTCCGTTCAACCAGAAACACTTGTGTCTTGTTGTAAAACAAGAAAATGGTTCATTTTCAGTGTTCACAACCCCCTAAACGTCTGATAATATTGTTTTCAATGGAGCTCAGGTCTATTTTGGGGGAGCTAAGCTCTTCCTAGCTCCCTGTAATTTGAACACTGATGTAATGGATGGTTTTGGTAGCTTTTGTGAACAACATAACTTGAATATGAGACCAGGGGTAAACTCACTTTCACTATTTAGTTCAGTCCAACTGCTAGTTCACCATATGTTTGTGACTGGCTGCATTTAAAGTATGCGAAATGTAGATTCATTATTATGATTTGCCAGAGGTGTGGACATGAGACTAATGGACAACAAGGGCACCAATCAGGGTAAAGGATGAAGAATCTGTAAAAGAACAGAACACACAGAATGTGCATTGAATTAAAATGTAGGAAGAGGAATGTAGACAAATGTTAAAGTACATTTTTTTCCTCACAAATATATTTGAGTAAGAGTACAAAGTATTCTATATTAAAGTGACTTACACAAGTACAGTTTATTAAAAAAGTTACTTAAAGCTGCACTGTGTGAGTTTTTGTTAAAATTGAAAGAAGTAGCATTACAGAATCAGGGGAAAAACGTGGTAAAGTATAGTGTGTAAGCGCTGCTGCGAGTTGTCCTATAAAACCAGAAATAAGACTTAATAAGGGTTTTTTTCTTCGGATGTCATTCGTCTTTGCATACTAACATCACTTACACAGGCTCAGACAGAATGTCCAGCTCGATGTTTAGGTCTCAAATGCAAAATCAACATTATTCTAATGAAGATACAATGACAGTAGTAGATAATTCTCTCTTTCATTGTGCTCGCAATTATCAGATTCATCTGCTCAGTGAACGGGTCTGAAGCACAACCCACGTTACAAAATGCCTCCACCAGAGAGATCTCCAAATCCCCAAAGCTTACATTAATATCAGTTAAACATATCATGCACGGTTTGGATGCAGTATTCCAATTCTTACGTCATGCGTTATAGAGGGAGCTGGGAGCCGTTTGAGATTCAGCCCTAGCGTATGAAAAGGGACGTAGCTTGAGGCTAATGTGGAATATGGAAAGAATGGACCTGAAGGTATTTGCATGAATCACTCATATATTTTATTAGATTAATTATTATATAACAAAAATATAAAAAGTTAATGAAGTGAC
>JAILXH010213849.1:23027-37268 GCA_023558415.1 Piaractus mesopotamicus
ACTATTGATGCAAGAACACTTTATCTGTATATCTGTATAACTCTGCATTTACTGTTATGGATTGTGTAGTTTAAAGAGAATACCCTTTGGTCAGGTTTATCAGTGAGGCTTTGGCTTTAAGTGCTGTACATGTATTGAAGTGTAATATGTTTCATTGTATTATAGACCCATTGACACCCCTTTGCTTCAGAAAGGACTTACTTTTTTCTGATTCCTCTGCCATTCTGTGCTGCTTGCATAAAATATAAGTGGGACTGAATAATACATTGTTTGTTTACAATACTGATACTACAGAAAGCTGCAATATGCAAATGAACCCTCTAATCAGTCACATTTTTCCCCGGTGCTTGGTGAGCGTCTTGGTCATTTGCACTAAAGAGTGGGTATTTTTGATGAAATAAAGTTGTTTTCTGGTTATTCTACTGTGACGTCTGCCAGGGGAGTGGCTGAGTCACCGTGACTGGGAAACCCAGCACAGGTGAACAGCGAAGCTTTATTTTAACATACAGGAATCGCACCAAACAACCCAAAATCTTACTTTAAATGAGGTCTTTCAGGATTTCTGACTCTTTCCTGGATCAGTGGCCTGAGTCACTCTCTCCCCATGCTCTCTCTGTCTTTTTGTAGCATTTGTGCTGCTCCAATGATTGGCTGCTGCTGACGGTGATAAGGGGCAGGGTCATTTTTCAGTTATATCTCCAAAGCAACTAGTTTTGTTGTGACATTTTTTTACATTTTGATTACATTTCAGCTGTGCAGATATCATCAGTTGCTTGTTAACAGACATGACAGTTGATTGTTGACTTTAAGTAGTTTAAGTTTTCCCAATTGAGAAAAGATAGTTATTACATTAAATTAGATTTGCTCCTGTAGTGCAAATTTGGAAAAAATCCTTTCTTGAAATGTTAACTTAGGACTAAAGCTATGAAGTTTGTGTAATACGGTCCCAGGTTCTTATGTAGAGCATTTTTAATAAAGTTTCAGGCCTTTTGCTTCCTATGCACACTTATGTCTGGCCCCACCTATCAGTACTACATTCCACAATTCTTACATGAAATGCTGTCTAATATCTTGGTGCATTAAACCAGAATTCAGTTGATGTCTGCGTATATCACGTATTTTACAACTTCTAATGTAGCTTAGACAATCAGATTTCAGAACCAGAACGATCTGTTTTGAGAGTTGTTGCATCCTGACCTTTAGGCTTGCTGGTTAACGATTAATCCTCTGACTTGCCAAACTTGCCAAAATTTGCAGCTCACACTTACAACAGACCTGTAGTTTTGATATGTAAGATCAAAATCATTTATTTACAATTATTATTTTTTCTAATAATAACTCTCCCATTTCCTGATTCATCTGCTGACCTTGCGCTGTTACTGTAACGCAAGGATTATAATGTCCTGTTTGTGTTTGTAGTGGTGTGCTATTTAAAAGCACAAGTAGAATTTGAATCTTGACCACTGAAAAAAATTAGTGTTTTTTTTTTTTTCCTTTCTGTCATTTGTCCTGAGTGGTGGTACTACTTGGCAAGAGGAAGCAAGTGTGTGTTCTTGATAATGTGAAGTGTGGTTACACACTCCCTATTTATGATTTACTGTTGTGTTGTTTAAGCTTCCACTGTGCTGAAAATAAAACTGCCAGCTTTAGCTCTGTGTGTATGTGTGGAGGAAATATATCCAGCCTCAGGGAAGTTTTACAGACTCTACTGTCTGAACTTCCACTGACTATTACAGAATGTTTCACACAGCTAAAATACGCTGCGCTGCATCTGTCATCTTTATTTTCCCCCACAGCACTGCAGTGTCAGCAATAGTTGGTGTTCAAAGCAAGCCACATATGTTTACAGATGAGAGAGGGTTATAATCTGCACAAACATTCATCTGAAATCTACTCTAGCCATAAAGGACAAAAAACACACTACATTTTCATATGTTAATTAAAATTTCATTAATATTTCATAATGTTCATAGTGTAATTGCAGCAGTTCACCCTTTCTGTTTTCATCTTTATTGCATGGATGTGAAACAGAATGAATAAGCAAAACACACAGGTATTAAATTCTAATATGTTGTGGTCCGTGTGAGTTGAATGCCTTTAAGACCTTGGGTTAAGGCCTACTCAGTATGTATCCTAATAAGCAATAATCATATGCCAGGATAAATACATAAAAAGGGCGAACAGTATGGCAGGAATGTATCATCACAATACTTGGACAGCATTTTCACGATATTTAGTTTCAACCAATATGCAACAGCACTGCCACAAAAAAAAAAAATTGTCACACTGACATTGTCTTATTGCCCACCCCTAGTGCCTATCTAATGAAGTGTTTCTACTTCCAAGATTGTAGTCTTTATTTTTCTATTACCTGCACTAGGGCCTAGTTTAAGAATAGTAACGATTTGACGATAGATTTCATGTTAAATGTGACACTGTTATAATGATCATTTTGCTTTCGCAGGTCCTGCTCAGGTTCCCATGATGTCCCCAAATGGTTCAGTGCCTCCAATCTATGTGCCTCCTGGATACGTTCAACAAGTGAGTCCACATAGACCGTTTTGTTACTTCTGCGTTCTTGACAACATTTTGTCTTATGTCGTTTTACAAATTAGGCTTTATCATAACATCTGTTCAACATTTATGTTCACACTGAAGATTACTCTTGTTTTGTCTCCCTGTCTTTTTACTTTATTCCTGCTGTTTTCTATCTCTTACTCTTGTATAGATCATTGAGGAGAATGGAGTGAGGCGGGTTTTGGTCTTACCTCAGGCGGAGTTTCACCCAGGGGGCCACTCTCCGCTGCACCACCCTCACCCTCCACCCCCCCACGCCCACCTGCAGGCCTTCATCCCCCATCCTCATCATCCCATCATGCCTCCTCCTCACCTGTACTCAGGCATGGCCGGCAGTACAGGAGACATGAATGCCCAGTACATCTCTCAGTACCACCCAGCCCACATCTACTCAGAGCAGGGTGAGTATATGTACACCCTACCCTGATAGAAACTGAGCTATTTTAGAACTGAATATTCAGGACTGTACAGATTAGGGCTGCAACTGTCATTTTTTAATTAGTTAGGGCGATTATTTCTGTCGACTGCTATTCAGTCATTTATCTTACCATTATGCCTTCCCCTACGTTGGCTGGCAACATAAAACAACACACACAGTCCGAATTGATGTTGTCAGATTTGTCAACTAATCACTGCAGTCCTAATTCAGATACATACCATCGTATGCAAAGGTTTGGGCACCCCTGGTCAAATTATGTTTTATTGGTTAAGTGAAGATTTATGTTTGTTTTTCAGTATATTAAACTTTGCAAAAAGAAATTATGCACTAAATGTGCTATATATTCTACAATGCCATATTTTAGTTTGATCATTATTTTCGCTTAGAAACATGTCTGTCTCATTCATTTGAAAACAATCCGGAAGTCTAAAATTCAAAAATTCAATGTGAAATGATTAAATATCGATTACTGTGTTTTTTATTTTGAATTGACAGTATGTCCACCTATCACTGGAAGTTCATGTAGCTGTTAGAGACAGCCCTCTACTTATGGTTGCAAAAAGGAGAGAAGTTTGTCATTTTAGATTTGTTATCTCCCTTTGTAACCATGCTCTTTGATATTATATTTGTTTTTGTATGTGTAACTGGTCAAACATATATTGCAAGTCTCTCTGTCTATGTGTTTCCAGTTTCTTCAGACACTCACCCACCACACGGACGAACACCGTTTGTTCACAGGGATGAAAGGGCTAACAAAACCTATGAGCGTCTGCAGAAGAAGCTGAAAGAGCGGCAGGGCGGGCAAGCGGGTGGCGGGGGTGGTCTGGTTCCTTCCAAAGACAGTCCTCCCCTTTCTCCTCAGAAGAGCCGTGGAACCCCACCAGCAGGAGGGGACCTCCAGAATGGCCTCGGGCTTAAGGGGGTGGAGGAGCAGTGCCAGGCCAGTGCAACAGTCACTGGCTTGGGAATGGAATGTCCAGGCAGAGGGAGAGATGTGGAGCCTGGAGGTAGGGAGATGCTGAGTGCATCAATGTTTCATAGTCATAGTGTGCATATGAGACTTCTGGAAGTAATTTTGCTCCCTCCTGTGATATCCATTGAAATTCCTGACATGAGAAATAAGTGATGGATCAACCGAACCAGACTTGTATTTGTGCTGTCTTGATCTCAGGGCTCAGTCAGTTTAAGGGCATATTGCTGTAGCTGCTGCAGAGTTGTGATAACAGGTGTATGTCATAAGCCGAAAACTGTAAGGAGTATAATTCTTATCAGACAAGAGTAATATGCATTTGAAGCGTAGACACAGTGTGCTGTGAGTTTTTGTTTGTTTGTTTTTATTTATTTTTCCCCATTTAAAATCGCTCAAAAATCGGAAACCTTTATTACTATAAGACAAATAGCTGCAATAAATGTACTATAGTATGAGTAATAAATTAAGGTTTGAGGGACATTTCATGCATATAGTATCAATAATGGTCTCCAGACTACCAGCATAGAGGTAGACCAGCAAGAAGATACAAAGAGTTTTAGTAATAAATACACTGACTCATTTGACCTAAAATTCAGCAGACACTTCCTGGTTCGATGACTTCTTTACTGTAATCCCTTTGAATCTTTTTTTTTTTTCTTTTTTTTCCTCCTTTCAAATATAGCTCTATTACTGGAGCAGTCAGAAATGGCAGAAATGATAGTCCTGTCAAATATCCACTCTAGTGCAGAAAATGGTGCTGGAGCTACTGAGTGGTGTGAATGGGCTTTAGGGACAGAGTCACTCGCTGACCTGAGTTTAGCCAGGCTGAGCGGTGCATCTCTGGTCTCATTAGCTTCAACAGCTAATGGAGCTAACAGCCGTAATTAACCCAGACTGACTGACTGACTTGTGGCTTGTTGTAGCCAAAGTCAAAGCTAATACACAAAAGCTTCTCTATCACATGATGTGTGGAGCAACATTTCAGCATTCAGTACAGTGGGCCTGCACAATATAGACAGAAATATCATACTGTGATTATTTGCTTCACATAATAGTTGATATTCATCTCAGGATACAGTTAAAAATTAGCTTGACACAAATTAGTTATGCTGTAGTCCATTCTAACACCAGTGAAATCTGTAGATTCTCGGTGCACATTCGGTACCACAGCAAAAGGAGAAATGCCTTTAAGCATTTTATATACAGTAAGTTTAGGGCGAGAGCACATCGACCAAACACTGTCAAACTATTAACAACATAGACATTGTATCACACAATTTAGGCCATTTTCATATGTGGTACTGAAAACCAGTATGCAGCCTTGTGACCTCTTTGTGAACAGTCAGATCAGAATTCCTGCAACTCTTAAGCTGGTCCAGTTTAATCTTCATCATAATTTTGCACACAGGAATAGACACCTTACAGTAACATCATCAAAATTGTAGTTACACTTCATGTCTTTGTTTTGGAGGATCAGCAAGACTTATGCAGGTGGTGTGAACAAATAAACACTTTTTTCTAATGAGTGAATCAAACTAACAGCTTCTCAGTTGTTGAGGCTATTTTGAAAAAGTAAAACAATTAAATAAAAGAAATAGAGCTTCCATTCTCTGTTTGAGAAGCTTTCCCACTTAAACTTAGAAATGTATTACTCATTTATTGTAATGTCTGCTGTTTGTCTCCAAGTTTAAAATAGCAGTTTGCACAGCTCAACGTTGATGTCAGTTGAAGGGAGGCTCTTGAACTTAAGGAGAGGTAGTTGTGTACTGCTCTTTGTTTGTTGGATGAGAGTGTCAGATGGATCAGTGTTCCCTTGTCTATGCAGGTCAGTTCAGGAGCGTTATCTGTTCAGGCTGATGTCACATATAGGTCACGTTAAAAAGATAATGTGAACTACCAAACAACAAAATCGGACTTCGACAGTAAGTTGGATTTGGGCCCCTTTTACCTGCATTGTTATTATAGCCAGTGTGATGTTTGGATCGCAATCAGGAGGAGGTCTTAGAACTGGTCTGGTGTTGAATTTAGCAGCCAGATTAAACCTGAAGGTCATAAAAACTCAAATCATCTTGTCTTTCTGGTTTGAAAAGAGACTTTTTTCCCTTTTTGAAGTATATTGGCCAATGAGCTTCTGTGCTTCTTTACTTGCAGACAGGATTGTGGTACCGATTTAACCCTGAACCACCATTGTTGATTTGTTGCAGGACAAATTTTTTTTAATACCAGTTTTGGAGAGACCAGTATCTTACAATAATGAAAATGATTAACAAACCTACATTCTGCAGCCCTAATGTAGAGACTGTCCAAAGAGATGTGCGTAATAGTTTACTGAAGAAGTGAATATGTTTCCTTACATTGTTGCTTTCTCTTCTCAGAACTGAATGAAAAGACGCAGGCTCTTCAGGAATGGTTAAATAATATCGGCAAGCCAGTGGTGAGTATGTGGAAGATTTGTGTCTGCATTCGATGGCTGATTTGCTGGTCGAATAGCCTCTAAATAGCATATGAGCAGTTTGGTTTTCGTGTTATTCAAACACTGCTGAAACTGAAAGTTTTCACATTCTCCTCAACGATAAACACCTGATAAAGTTGGTGTGATCGTGCTTTCAAAATGTCTGTCATTTGCATGTTTTGAACAATTATGCATGCATGCATGAGTCCTGTCCCCAGATGATCTAAATGATAGCTCACTGTCTAGGGCCATTAAAGCTGTACGTAGCTTAATGAATATTACAATATTACGACTAATGTATTTTGTGATTAGGGTTAAATGTATAAACACTCAGACGTCTCTTTATATATAGGTAAGTATTTTTTTTATTTATTTTTTTTTTTTTTTAATCTTGAGGTTTTGGCCTCATCAGTAAAAATGTCCTGTTGGTCTGAATCCTGGCCCCTGAGGGTTTTTAGTTACCAGTTTTAGTTGCTGTCCTGTGTAGTGACTAGTGAGACATAAAGACGGAAATGCAGTGAGCAGTGGAGCGAAGGCTCTGGTGAAGGTCTTCTTGGATGAATGGATTATTTCCAGGGAGATGAGCACAGGGAATAGAGTAGACATTGCAGAAGTGAAATATCATGGAGAACAAAGAAACAGGACTTAACTTGAAAAAGGAAAAAAACAGGATTTAACTTGTTTCACTATGGCTTTTTTGCATCCACACCCTGCTGATGCTTGATATGTTTGGGTGTTTTTATCAAGGAATCAAAAAAGGTCCACAGGCGTACAGCCGTAACTAAAGGATAGACATTCTTCTCAAGTGGAACAAAGCTAAAAATAAAGAATATTCCCCCGTCTTCCTCTCCTGCTTGCATAAGGAGTTTTCTTTAGTTTGCAAGAATAGTAAGTTTCCCAAACTGATCTTGCGTGTCTCATTTCAGAGACATTGAAGATGCAGCCAGGCATTCGGTTCCTGCATAATGATATGTTTACATTCATATAGACCCATTCAGAATTGAATTCCTCAGAGTCATCAAAGTTTTAAATGAAAAGAACAAACCAAATCAGTAGCATTTCTTAATTTCTTTAGGTGACGGACATTCAGGCGAGAGGAGCGAGTCTGTGCTGGGTAGCACCAGTGAGGACAGTGGCAGACGAGGACCAGAAGGAGGCAGAGGAAAAATCTGAGGATCCGAGCTTCAGCTATGAAGTGTCTGTCTCCTACAGTGGCAAAGATGGAAAATACAACACTGCCTACAGGTAAAGCTGGGCTGGAAAGAGGGTAACTAAGATGTTTGCAGATTGCACAAGGTTCAGAACTTAAATAAACCCAAATACATGGACATGAAAAGACATCACCCCAACCCAAGCCTTTGCAAGTTTGAATATGAAGGCCACCACACACGTCACGTTGCAGCATTGCAGTGAGAGAGGCAATAGACATCAGGTTCATTTTTACACTCAAATAAATTCAGTGTAAAACTTTTAACATAAATTAACATGTTTGGCATCTGTTTACTATCTCTTTATAAACTGACTGTTTTCAAGCTGAAAGATATGAGGTGAGAAAAGTAGACTGGTAACGTTAGCTTAGGTAACATTAGAATTTCTCTGTTTAACTAAAGCCTGCCATATTGATATGAATCACTTTCTTGAATTGAATTCTGTTAATTATGGTAATAATAGTTAGATTTAGAAATACCTCAACATACTTGACTGCCCTTATACATCGTCTTTATCTCGAGCTTAAAAAATAATAGTATTCAGTGATTGCAAGTATGTCGTGCATCTCACTCCTGGAATTGATAAAGTATGGACTAGGTTTAATTGTGGTTTTTGGCCTGGTTGGGCCTGTGAAAACCTAGTTTATGCTCACTTTGTTTTTATTTACGTGGTTTGTGTTTTTTTTGTTTGTTTGTTTGTTTGTTTTAATCAGTTATCATGTTAGTGAGCTGTTGTTGTCTCATTTAAGTGGGTATTTTATTAAATCAGTCCTCTGCCTTTTTCTCTTGCTTTTGACATTTTGTTCCAGTGGTAAGGAACTAAGTGCAACAATAGAGGACCTAAGACCAGCAACAGACTACCATGTCAGGTTTGTACTCAAGCTTTGGCTCAGTAGTGTTGAGATGACTAAAAGCCAAATTAAATTACATTTGTGTGTGCGTGTCCTCATGCGTGTACACTTGCACCTGCAGGGTGCAGGCCATGTATAACTGTTTACAGGGAAACCCCTCTGAGCCTGCGAGTTTCACTACTCTGAGCTGTGAGCCTGATACACCCAGCCCACCTCGCAAAGCCAGTGGCACGAAAAGCAGCCTCGTCCTGCAGTGGAAGGTACAAACACACGCAGCTCTGTCTAAGCATCTACCCAAACCTTAAATATCTTGCTTTGCGTGTTATGTTCTCCGTGTAAATATTTCTCTCTCTCGCTGTCCTTCACCCATACTCAAAGTTCTGAACCGTCGGTAGATGTAACATGCAGATGGACATTCTGCTTATCTGTGTTTGTGAAAAAACTTTTTTGTTATTGGAGCAGTTTATTTCACATTCAGAGTTGTACTGTAGACTGAGCAAATCTGTTGAACACCCAGTCAGTGCTGTTGTATTTTTTTGTCTGATTATGTAGTCTAAGTATAAAATATAGTGTAATTTAGAAGCATGCACTTGATGGATTAACTGTCATCATTGTTGTTCATGTAGGTTTTTAACAGCTAAAAGTGAACATTCATAGCTAATAGCGTTGTTGGCTAACAAACATTTTTGGCTCAGGCTATTTACCTTAAAACAAATATCTCTTTCCAGGCTCCATGTGACAATGGTTCCAAAATACAAAACTACATTCTACAGTGGGATGAGGTATGGCCTTCTGCATATAATGTGTTTGTCTTACATTTTGTCTCTTTGTAATTTTCATTATTTTTTTAGATGTGTTTTTGTTTTCTGAAGAAATTAGTATGCATTTAATAAATGTTTATGTATCGTTATCGGCAGATATTGGCATTTGCTCACAATTCCCATATCAGTGCATGCCTAGAAATTAGTAATATTAGATATTGCAGAATGAACATATCAGAAACTGTTTGATTGTAATTTCCTTTTTGGAAACTTAGAAGAATCGTATTGTGCAGTAATGATCAGTTTCTACCTGTTCATATATGATTGAACAGCAGTATTTTCTTAGTTGTAGTAGTTTCTGATCCCTGTTCTGTGTAAGAAATTGTCTGATTGTATGTGTTTGCGTGTTCTTTTCTGTGTTTGCGATGCACCATCTGAACAGGGTAAGGGCACAGGAGTGTTTGAGCAGTGCTATTATGGCCCCCAGAAGCAGTATAGAGTGACCAAGCTCTCTCCTGCGACCAAATACTCATTCCGCCTCGCAGCCAAAAACGACATGGGTGTTAGGTATGAGACTGACAGTTTCATTTGATATTCCCAGAAGTGCTTGTTTAGCCCCACTTTTGAGGACATTTTTTATTTAGCCTGATGAATGTCTGCTTTCACTAGTATGACCCCTCTCTCTGTTTGTGTAGTGAGTTCAGTGAACCTGTAGACATGATGACATCGTGCAGTGTCCCTGCACCCCCACTGAGGCCAGAGTTGATCCAGGCTGGGGTCACCTGGCTCTGCCTGCAGTGGAACAGGCCAGTGGGATCGCCTAAAGAAGACGATATCGGCTATGTGCTGGAAATGGAGGAAGAGGGCTCGGTAAGTCATTAGCACAAGTTCACACTCATATACATCAGAGGTGTACATTTACTCCTGAATTAAATTGACTTTAGAAGTGGGTGACTTGACAAACATTTAACATCACAATACTTTGAGTTCTACATATAACTTGGATGTTTGTAGCCCAGTTTAAGCCCCATTTGAGCTGCTTTTGGACATTCTGATACTTTTAGTGAAAATGACCGTGAAGGGTCAGAGGGTTGACTCTGCTGGCAAAAGTTTGCAAAATCAAACAGAGGGTGAATAAAATGACGATGCGTTTTTGCCATCCAAAAAATCGCATTTGGTTTGTTCTAATTAAATTTACTGTCATCCAAATAAACAGCGCTCAGTATCGTGTAAATATTTTCATATTATCCAACTCTAACTGGCTGCATTTAGGCAACGGAAAGGTCTCTCACATGAGAGCTTCTACAGAGAGCAGTTATTATTCACTAGTTGTTGTTGTTGTTTGCAGGCTGTACATGCAGTTGTTCAGTGTCCTAAAAGAATTGACAATACCTGTGATAATTGTCTGTTTCACAATGTCACTGACATATTTTTTTCTTTCGATCACATACAGCTTTTTTCTACTTTAAATCTGTAGCTTGCAAAGCTAGCGTTGAAGCAGTAGACATCATTACCCTACTTTTAATAACATTCAGGCTTTAACCTGAGCGGGTACAATACATAGGTGTGCTGTAAACATTACATTTATGTTTTTAGCAGATGCACTTACTCATAGCAACTTAAAATCATATGCGATTGTTGTGACGTCTTCCAAAGTATTTATTTTAGTAGCATTAGTGTTCACATCTGAGTGGAGAAAGCAAAATTTAATTTCCTGTATGGGGACACTATGATATTAAAGACTTACAATCAGTTATCACTAGGAACTACATATGAATCAAAACAGTTTTTTTGTTTTTTTAATTTTCCACCACTCTCCCATTGAGACAAAGCAATAGATGGTCATTAAAATGGCTACTGCAAAAAGTGTCATGACTAAAATAGATGAATACTTAAAGCATCCCTCATCCCTCAAAGTGTCCCTCATTGGCTGCTTTTGGGAAATGGGAAAGTCTCTCTTGCACTTAGTGCACCTACCCATACTAGAACTATCTAATTTGCTGCAAATTGCTGATTGACGGTGTGTTATGAATGTGCAGGGTTATGGATTCCAGCCCAGGTACGATGGTGATGAGGTGTCATGCACAGTGAGGAATCTTCACAGGAGCACCAAGTACAAGTTCAGGGTGGGAGTAACTTCCTCTTTGCTATGTGCATTCTCTGTGAATGTTTAACTTTATGTGGGAGTAAGTGAGTCATTTATCTGCTGAGCCAGTGCCATTAGACTCCAGTGGCCAGCAGAATACTGCCATTGGAGCTTGTGCATGGAACAGGCCCCAGTGAGCTTACATTCATTATTCTCATCATTAGCATTTTTGGATGAAGTGTTCCTTTAACATTACTGCTGGATTGAATCGGCTCTTAAGAGACCAGCTGCTCTGCTGCTACTGCTTTTTCGGTCATCACTCTTTCTCATATTCTTCTTTACTTTCTCCTTTCATGTTGTGCTTTTGTTACATGGCAGAGAACAACGTGGAGCACTACATCACAGCTCTTTGGTGTCATCACAGAAAGGCCTGATTGCAATTATGTTTCCAAAAACAAAAGTGTATTAATGTGATCAGAGCTCCTGGGTGGAAGCTGATGAGACTCTTGTTACCTGCTGAGTAACACTCCCCTCTTACAGCTCCAATTATATCCCATCACCATGACTGAACAGGGAGCTCCACTGACGATTGATTATACTAATGAAGCAACATGAGCAGATTAATGATTTGTCCTAGTTTTTGTGTGCATTTTTGGGTTCTACTGGAAATGTGTAGTGCCCAAATGTGTAGCAGTGGAGCCTTCTTTGAGTCTTTGAACAGTACTTTTATCCATGATTAAATCTTGGATCTTTTTTCTTAGAGATGGCACGATACCACTATTTCTGTTCTCGTGCTGATGTGATATTGAAAACATAAGTGTTGACCAGTAGTGATCTGATTATTATTCTTTAAAACCTGTGAAGCTTTAAAATGAGCTATTTGTAAATGAGCCATTTCACTAAAAACAAACATTTTAAAGTACAGTAAGTACTAATTTGATTATTCAGACACTTTTGTTTTTGCTGTTTAATAGGCATATATCCGCACACAGTGTCTTTTTAGGTTATACTTATAAATGTGACTGAAAAATGTATATTCTTAGGCATAAACAAAAATAATTTCTTTTTTCATACATAACAGGCAAAAAAGTGTTTATTATTTTATATTTCAAAGCTGTTGTTGCTACAGCTTTGAGACGTCTACGGTAAGAAGCAGTTAAGTTTTAAGTTTGCAGCATTGCTGTTCAGTTTGGGTTCAGTCTTTATTTCCCCAGAGTTACTAAGGTCCATCTGATGGACTAGCAAAATCCTCCATATTTTTTAAAAATTATATTCAGATATATAGATTGGGCTAGTCCATGAAAGCACCATCTTTAAATGCCAGTCTCGAGTTATTTAGACTGTACGCTTGGGGTCATTGTCTTGTGAAAAACTGTACCTTCTACACGGATTGTCAAAGTCATGAAATTTTACCTGATAATTGACTGTCATATAAATATTACTAATTAATGATTTAATTTTCCTTTTCACGTTCATTCTTTGCAACTATTAAAATACGAGCGTAAAGTGGCCAGATGGCTGATTTGTGTGCAATTTGTGTGCAAATTTTAGACACTCGCGTTTGCGGTGCAGTTCATTACTTAATTCTTCTCTGTGAAATGTTCCTGCTGCTTTCTGGTTGTCCTGACTGCTGGCTTCTCTCTTACCTTCCTTGTCATTAGTCTGAGAAAAGCTGTAGGTGTAGTTCAGTGAGTTTTCCAACTGTACATTATCGAAGCAGTTTTACTGGTAGGGATGTTCAAGGCCTTTGCTATGGCTCTGTAGCTTTTCCATTCTAATCCAAGTGATGTTTAATGTTTTCCCTTGAGAACTGAATGAAGCTCCTTCACTTCATTGCTACTTGTGTGAAATCTTCCCAATGTCTTTTATAATTTTACAATTTTTCTTAGTTATTTATTTATTTATTTGCAGCATTGAAACGTAGAGCTTGATTTACGTGAATGTTAATGTAGTGTCTGAATGCTTTTTACCTAATTTTGTTCTTTAAACATATCTTTGGAAATTAGTTGTTATGCTAGTTAGTGCTGCTGTGGCTTTAGGTCTTTTTTCTGTGTTGTTTCAGGTTGCTGCATATAATACAGAAGGGAAGAGTAACCCCAGTCCTATATCAGAGTTCACGACAGCCCCAGATAGACCAAGCTGCCCCTGCAAACCCTCCGTCAAGGGCAAACCACATCCCACCAGCTTCCGCATGACCTGGGGTGAGCTCAGCTTTGAAATTCTAGCTGCACATGACTGTATTAGGTTGTATGCTTTGTGCTTTGTTACTGCCTGGTTACACCCAGTGTGCTTTCCCACAGATCCCCCGAAAGATAACGGTGGGTCAGATGTGACTGAGCATGTAGTGGAACTGTCTGAAGGTCTAAGTGGTATGTCCCAGTAAAATTGTTGTTCATAAAGTTGTTTAAATTCCTGATTGAAGCTTGAATTGTGGTAGTCATACAATAATTGTATGCGCACATTTGTATTTTAGGGTTATCTTGGGAGCAGGTGTACAGGGGCTCAGCAATGGAGTGTGTGTGTGATGGGCTGAAGCCAGGTTGGTCATACCAAGCTAGAGTCTACTGCCTCAGTGAGGGAGGCCAGAGCCCGGTAAAACTCACATATGCATTCAAACATTTTAATGAAACCAGCGTTCACTGAGTCACTGATCATTTTTACATGCATAGGCTTACAAACACACAAAGAATTTACAGTCTCACCTTTTTCCCCCCAACACATACAATCTCAGTGTCATTTTCAGACATCTTTTTCACTCGTAATATTCCTAACTGATTTCTCAGTTTTTTGTCAATTAAAAGCTTTTGCTATGTTGCTCATATCAGTTTCTCAGTTGCGTCTCCTAATCCCTGCCGTAATGGCATTGTCCATGCTTCTTGGATGCTTTCCCCCCCCCC
>JAILXH010213850.1:12011-22445 GCA_023558415.1 Piaractus mesopotamicus
AAAAGGATCAGATACAGCATGTGAGTAAAATATATTACATCAACACAAAAACTATCAAAAGTAAACAAGCCTAAATGAAGCCTAAGTCAACTGAAAGACAAAAATTGTGTAAATGTAATATTTTATCCATGTGGAACTTGTGCACACCGTGCTTTAAAGGGCCCACATTATGGAAAAAAAAAAATCCTCACTTTTTAAAAATAAAACAGTTTGCTGTAGCATGTAAACACTAAGTTTCAAAACATATAATTCGCTGCTCAGTCCATACAGTCCATATATGGAAACTAAGTAGCAAAAACAGCCTGTTTTTAATTCACCTTTTATTGTGATGTCATAAAAAAAACAACAACACAATTACATATATTCACCTCTTCAGCTTACAGCAGCTTAGTCTCACCCACTCATGCTAAAGTTATAAGGAGTGTCTCAAGGAGGACTGCTTTTTAAACTAGGCAGCCAATCAGAACAGAGCTCATATATATCTTAAAAGCACAGTAACAAAATTAGTCTAACTCTTAGTATCAAAAAATGTTGGAAAATGGATGTGTAAAGAATGCATTGTAGTCCATAAAACCACACAAATGTCAAAATCTGACCTTTGGCATAAAAATACAATACAAGAAAAAATGTAGGACATGCACCCCTTAATTATGCATTACATTACTAGTACATGCAATGCGTTGTTTTTGTTTTGTTTTTTTTTTTATTTATTTTAACGTAGCACACAACATGCAGTGTAACGCAATGTACCGTAAAACAAACACACTTGCAACAACTCTAGTTCACTGCATTATATCAACACGCAGGGTAATGCAATGCACTGCTAAACAAAGATGCTTGCAATGAATCTAGCACACTATATGCATAAGAAAATAAGAAAAGAGGCCATTCGTGTCAAGAAGAAGTGAAGTATCCTCTCCTTTTGGATTTAATGATGGCCTAGTTCTATCCCTCCCGCACCCGTATCTCCTCAAATCTCCACTCATAACCGGAAGAGAAATATGGCTGCCTCTTTTTTTTTCCACAGGCATATTGATTTTGTGAGGGGGAACAAAGGAAGATGGAGAGGGCTAGAGATGCAGGATGAGGAAAGCGTGCCATTTAGTCCACAATGGCTGCTTCATAATGCAGATCTAGATTGTTTTTTCCTATAGTCAAACACTTCATTTCTTCAGGATTTGGAGCTGTACTTGTGGTGTGTTTATTCTAAAATGCAAAAGTGATACAGAATCACAGCTGGATTCATTATTTCTACCGTGTGGAGAGACAAATCTTCATCTTCCTGCTTAAAAAGTGTGCGCATGTGCGTGAGTGTTATTTTCTTACAGTATGAGAGTGAGAGTGTTGAGCTTGTGTGTAGGTGATTAGTCTGGTTGGCCAGCGATAGAGAGAGTTGATCAATATCATATTGATCGTAGCCGGGTAGAGTCAGGGGGATTGGAGGGGGGAGGTAAGAGGGAGGTATGTGGGAAGAAGGATGGAGGGAGGGAGTGGGCTGCAGGTTGACTTTTAAAAATCCTTTACTCCGCAGATGACAAATAATCTTTTGAATTAGAGGGAGCAGGAAAAAAACACGCTCATATTTCTGGCCAGTTCTGACAGACAGCATTGAAATGGTCCGGTCCAGCAGTCGCTCCATGACGGGCCTTTATGGGCCGAGCATGGTGTGAAATAAACACGTACAATGGGTCTCTCTGCTTGGAGGCAGACGTTTTATTTTTCGATATCCACAAAAGGAAATAAGCGGTTGGCTCCTTTGTAGCCAGAGTGGCCAGACAGGCCGCATCGACGTGGCGAAACCAACCATCAATCAGACATAATCCTCCCTTTTTTGAAGGAAAAGCCTGCCCAAACATGCTAATGTGGCTTGGGAATGAAAGCTAGCCACCCATTAGCGGATTTCCATTTGCATAATGCTAATTATTACTGTTCATTTTCATTTGTTGTTACCAACATTAGCTTTTTTTGACTGAACTGTTTTTTCAACCCATTAAACAACAACAATCACTGTTCATACATTGGAAACACACATTCTGTACGTCATCACGTACTGGCTTCAGTTCACACCAATCAGAACTAGGCTTAAGAAATGTAAACATAATACTGAAACAGCTTGTTAATGCTGTAGCAGCTACCCAGTGATAGTTATTCACTTATTTTAGCATCATCAATATGTAAGAAAAATTTGGTAAAACCTTTATTGTTCATAATGCTAATGAAAAGTATTGTTTATTGTGGAAACATGTATTATGTGGTCTTTAAGAAAAACAAAGTTAATGCATACATGTATACATGACAAATCTTACACTTTTAATGGTTATGTGTTATATTCACAAGTGTAAACTCTAAGGCAAAAGGCCAATTGTTGTTGCCTTTTATAAGGAGATGGAACATTATATTGAACTAACTCAGCCCTCTTAAAAAAAAAAGCTGCAAAAACTGTTAAAGCATACATGTGCTTCAAGATCTATCTGTATGTGTACATATATACACCTCCTAATTACTGAGTTCAGGTGTGTCAGCCACACCCATTGTTAACAGGTGGAAAAATTAAGCTCATAGGCTTGCTGCCTCTACACTGGCACTAGAATAGGTCATACTGATGAGTTCAGTGGCTCTAAACATGGCACTGTCATAGGATGCCATCTCTGCCACAAGTCAGTTTGTGAAATTTCTGTCCTGCTAGATCTGCCCCTGTCAAATATAACAATGGGTGTTGAAGCGCACAGTGCCAATCCTCTGTTGAATCACTCACTAAAGAGTTTCGAATTGCCTTTAGAATCAACAGCAGCAAAGGAACTGCGCGTCAGGAGCTTCACAAAATGGGTTTCCATGGCCAAGCAGCTACACACAAGCCTAAGATCAAAATGCACAATGCCAGGCGTCTGGGGGAGTCGTGCAAAGCGCAACACCACTGGACTCTGGAGTCCTATTGCAGTCAATACAACTTACAAAATATAATTTCAAAGGATTATGATACAATTATGTTCCTTGACTAAGTAGTTGTTTCAATTTACTCTAATGATTCAAATGATTTGGTGTAACCATCACTACCTTGTCCCAAAATTAACATAGTTCTTGTCCAATATTTACAGAACAACATATTAAGGCCTGTGCCAAAAAGCATCCCAAGCCCCATGTACCCCATCCAAGTCCAAATTTTCAGGACGTCGACAATATGAAGATGTAGAGGCCGAGGCACCTTGCGAGTGCTACGTTTTAACACGTGCATTTGAGACAGACAACCGTGACATGCAGGCTCTGCATGTGCCGTACCTGGAGAAATTATGTTAGCATCACATTCCTTTTTTAAATGAGCTAATCTGATCTATAGTGGTTTAATACAGATTACAAGCTTAATACAGATCAATGAAAGATTAAATTAGTAAACACATGCATTTTAACTCCCTTCTGCAGGCCTGCTAGTGGCCATCTCCATAACTCTGTAATCAGATTACAGATTGCTGCTAGTGAGCAATGATGGGCGAAAGAGGAGGGGTGAGAACCCCCCTACTGTGAAAACAATTCACACCACTCCACAAAGACAGCCGATAAAACGGACAGCACAACTGCAGCTTTCAAAAATCCAGTTTGCTCCCACTTTTTCATCTTACCCATTTCCACTGAAATATATTTCATGTCATTATCAGCATTATTTAAAAAAAAGCCAATGTGGAAAAAAAGGTTTTTGATTATGTTCTTCTCTGCCATGATAGTCAGACAGCTGTAAACAAACCCTCCTATTTCCTCCTTTTGAGGAAGAGTGCATTCATTGTCCATTGATTGTGGAGTTCTTGCACACTGTGTTCTTGCACGTTTGAGAAATGGGACTCTTGTTCACTTACCAAAAAGCACATGAACGCCCACAGAAAAACACAAAATGACAAGTGTGGACTTTGGGATAGGCCACAAATTTCAGTTCTAAACAAATCTCCAGGCTAAATAAGGTGTGCATGTCTGGTTGCAAAGTACTTGTTTTCTTTACTCTACCAATGAACTTCCGTTCTCTATGTTCTACAGACTCATTGCTGGTGCTCTTAAGCAAGACACTCTGAGTAATCAGAGTGTGCAGACAGTGCAGGCAGTGGACGAGGGCTTTCTAAGCTGATTGAAGAGCCTCTCGTTGGCCAGAGAAGGCCAGAATGCCGAGAGGAAGCTCGCTTAACAATGGCGGGAAGCCTCATGAGGACTGCAGAGGCATTGTTAATATTATTGATCTATATCCTTGACTCTGGTGTGAAAACGTCTTCAGTTATGAGGCCAGTGTGTCTCGCTTCTATGTGTGGAATCTCTTGTCCTTGATTAGACACATGTGGAGGCTCTCCAATCTCAACTACAGAAGCTTCCAGCAAGGAGTGTTCTGGCTGTGGCATGCCTGTGGACATAAACGGTCTTTTTTTTGGTTTGAATTGTTAAATGAGTGGGCACATTGTGTTGGCTGTGATTCGTGCGGTGTGAATGGCTCAATAAGCAGAGTGTTGTGTTCAGCAAGAAGCGATCGAACCTCAGGCAGGTGTGCCAGTTCAATCTGAATATTCAAGTTACGCGTTATTAAAGTTTTAGAGCCTGTCTGGCAAGTATTTGGAATTGTACAAATCTATAATTTCTCACCTCATTATTAGGAACGTCAGCTCAGTCAGTAATCAGCGGTCAGTTTGATCTGAGGCTGCACAGCCAACCTGCAACCCATTTGTCTTTAAAATAAATTTAAAAGGTACACAGTGATTTTAGGATGACAGATTAGGTGCAGGGACAAGTAGTAACCTAATAAGTCATATTTTGAAGCTCTTCGGAAAAAAATAGAATAAAAAGCTTGAATGTACTGGCTCATTAAGAAATAAGAAAGAGTTTTCCGAGTATATCTCCAAGAAATTAGTACAAAATCACAAAAAAAGTTGCAGAAGAACTTTCACCTTCAAAAAGTTTGGCTTTAATGTTTTTAAGGTTTTTTCCCGCACTTCAGTTTTCCAAGCAGTGTCACTGTTAGTGCTGAGAACTGATCCAGTTTTAAAAGCAGAATTCTTTGCCATTCTTCCATTATGCAAGTCTTCAGCTGCGCAACCATTTGGTCTTTAGCCCTCGCTCTTGTATTTTGCGCTACATATTGGCCACATTTTCAGTAGGAGATAGGTCTGCACCGCAGGCAAACCAGTCTAGCACCTGCACTCTCTGATTATGTTGCTGCAACACGGACAGAATGTGGCTTGGTATTGTCATGTTGAAATAGGCATGGATGTCCCTGAAAAAGATGTCATCTAGAAGGCAGCCTATGTTGCTCCTAAATGTGTTTAGCTTTAATGGTGCCTTCACAGATGCACAGGTTAGCCATACCATCGGCACTAATCCACCCCCATACCATGACAGACCCTGGCTTCTAAACTTCTGGTAACAATGTGGATCGTCCATTTCTGCTTTGGCCCTAAAAACATGACATCCGCTATTTCCATAAACAATCTGAAAGGTAGACTCATCAGACCACCATACACGTTTCCACTGTGCATCAGTCTATTTTAGATGAGCTCAAACATAGAGAAATTGGTTGCCTTTCTGGAAGTTGACACATGGCTTCCACTGTCCGTAGTACAGTCTTAGGCCCTATCCCATTTCACCTCTTGCCCCTACCATTTAGCCCTCTGTTTTGCGCATTCACGCCTAGGAGTAGGGTGTCCCGATTTTTGTTGAGATAGAGGGGTAGGGCAAAGTGTTAGGGCTACATTGCCCTCCATATGGAGGTTTTTCAGAGGCACACCCCAAACGGATCAGAGGCACACTCAAAACTAAGATGGCTCCACAAACAACCAAGAAACCCACAAATGTTAGTATTTTCTCCGTCAAAAAATAACGATACCCATTGTATTATCTTAATCTAATGTCGTTTCAGTGGGTCCTTTTCTTCATAACAAGCAAATAAATTGCTAGTAGTATGCTGATGTCTCAGTAACTAGCTTGCTAAATTTCCCATTCCACTTACATTCTGTTCTTAAAACTGCGGCACCATTTAAGGTGGAATGGGAAAATTCAAACAAGAAGCTGGCGAATAGCTGACTTTAGCTTCATGTCACCAAAGAATTAGGGGTGGGTGATAATAAAAATTTCCGCGCCCCCCTCTTTGAAGGCACTCAATGCCCTAAATTTAACTAAACACCAGCAGTGAGGTTGCTGAACTTCATTGCTCCTCTACTATCACTGCAGACTGGCAGGGCAGCCTACAGACCAGCGCTAGTAGCCTGTTAATGAAGTAATGTTCTTTTTTATTTGAGGGTTGTCCCATTTCGTGGGGGAAGATTTCAACCACTACCCCTTGTAACTCAGTTCCAGGGGGCAAGGTGACCCTCGAAAACAAGGGGTAGGAGTAAAAATAAGAAATGGGATTGGGCCATTTTATCAGCATTTGTAGATGCAGCAATGAACAGTGTGTTCTGACAACAGTTTGTCAAAATTTTCTAAGCCCATGTGGAGATATCCATCACAGAATCATGGTTTGTACTGCAGTGCCGTCTGAGGGATCAAAGTGATTTCAAACAGAGAATTCTATGGATTCCCTGAACCTGTTGATGAGATTATGCACCATAGAGGATGAAATACCTTGCAATCACAGTTTTTTAATTGTTGGATTATATGAGTGGCAAGCCTCAACACATCCTTGCTTATAAAAACATTGTACAAGTCTTACAAGTCTAGTAAGTTACTAGTCTTAAATTACCCATCACAATGTTTTTAGAACCTGTTGCAGGCATCAATTTTGGAATAAGCTCATATTTACAAAAACAAGATAAGCTAAAACATTAAATATATTGTCTTTGTGCTGTTAGTTAATTAGTTAGTTAGTTGTTTGTTATTTCACATGCTGTCCCAACTTTTTTGGAAATAAGATTTGTAATGCCTGTTCAGGGGTGATCCTCTGGGGATCCTGCCCATTAATGAAACGGGTAAAGAAAGACTAACAAATTATGAATAGAAAAGGGACCACAGTCTGTAATTGTACAAAGTGCAACTATATAGAAAGTGGGTCTGATAAAATGAACAACAAGTGCAGACATACTATAGGTGTAACTAATAAATTGGCAAGAGAGTGTATATGAGCAAGACATGGACAGCATGGACAGGTATACTTCTTATAAACCTTTAATGAGTAGGAGGATTTTTTACTACATTAATTATCGCTGCCCAACAAATGCCATATGCCAAGTTTCAAGGAATAACTATCAAAGACTATGGAAACAGTGTTGTTCCATACATCTTTAAATGATATAACTTTTTGATTGCATGACATTCTATCCTCCTGTAAGATCCATAAAAGAATAATGCAGTATGAATACAGCGCAGAATACAAAATGATTAATTTCAAAGGAAAGAAAGTGCAGAGGCTATGTGGTGTAACAACAACACGTGAGGGCTTTGGGTGTGGGGTGTCCAAGTATGTCACATCAAATTTTACAGTTTGCATTTCTAGTGACCATCCTGGCCATATGTCAGAGGTCAGAGGTCATAAGGAAGGGACCTCAGAGGACCCATCTCTCTGATCTCTCAGGCCGGATCCATATAGGCATTTAAGCACTTAGGGGCAGTCATTGTGCTAAATGCATTAATGCTGGAGAAACATTCTCCAATCTCATACTTTCATAGTTTTCATGTTTAAAGGGGCATTCCAGCCTAAGACATCATTTAATATGTTATTTGTCATATTATGCAGTATTCTGCAGTGTAGCACTGCACCCCTCTGCCTCACTGGTCAGAATTCATGATTTTATACCATTTTAGTCTTTTCACCCATCAACATTCTCTCACTACAATACTCAGCATGCATTATGCAGATACACCATCACTGGGAATCCCAACAGTGCTCAACTGCTAGCCGCTGATCTAGAGGCTAATAAATCCATCTGTGGTGCGAGCTAGCATTAATGATATACCACTAACCTCAGCTGCTCTTTGTTCAAGGAATAATTCAGGCAGCTAGTAAAAAGCATTCCAACCAGTTTGTGGGAAGTATCCACCCCAAAGTACTTGTAATCTTTCAGAATTTACTTTTGCCTTTAAAATACATAAGCGGAAGGGGGGTTTCTTAGTCTTTTCACCAGAAAATCTTGCTTTAGTGAATACTGCTGCAGTGCTGTGAGAGACAAGTAGGCATGTTTACCATGCAGCGATGGTTAACTTTTACTCCTTTTAATTTTATTTTGAAAGCTAAATGTCCTCTCCATGACCATAATTCACCCGGACAAGGCAACGTTAGACACCTTGACTCTTTAAACTCTTTTAAAAAAAAGGGGCAAAAGAGAACCAGTTTAGGTTCCCTAAAAGGCCCTTTTAAAGTTTAAAGAACCAGCACATAATGTAGGGTTTCTATGCTAACTAAAGGTTTTTTTCTACAACCATATGTCCAAGCCAAGAACCATTTAGGAAATGTCCACATGGCAGAATGCAGATATATTTTTCTTCTCTCCTGCAATTCGATGGTTTGACAGGACAGCAACACTTAAAAGTCTTTACCTGCCGGTCTTCACCTCTGTCCATCTGTCCAGATTTCACCTTCTTTCTTTTTTTTCCTATAACTCTCTTTATCCTCCATTTCCACACACTCTCCTCAAAGCAGCAGATACTGGGGGACTCTGTAAAACAGTAAAGAGGCACTTTGTGGAATCAATTGCTTGTGAGCCTGGCGGTGTGCTGGCGTGCTAGTGAGAAGAGGCTGACCCTCTCACTTTTACCATTATTCCACCAAGTGGACCCAGGGACCTGGGAGGGGGTCAGAGGTCAGGGTGGAAGGGAAGCCTGGCCGAAGGTACATCGCTTGTGTAAAATTCTCCAAGAGGAACGTTACATAAGGGCTCGCTATCGAGCCGGGTTGTCGTGTTTATGATCTGTCACACGCAGGAAATGGTTTATCAGCGTAGGAAAGGAAGCGTTTTAGTGAGAGGTCAAGAGGGTTCAAGGAGTATTAACCCGTATTTTAAATAACGGGGTACTTACCCATAAATCACACATGCTCGATATTTGCCAGTAAAACTTCACTGCCAAATCGGTATTTTTTAATTCTGCCGTGTGTGGAAGAAGTGCATCATAAAAGTGGTGAGAGTGTTTTGTAGTGCCCAGGCCCATTCATAATACATGAGTCGCCTTCATGTTGCCTAATACTGAAAAGGCTATGTCTGAGACTGTACCCTTTTTACTTTATAGTGCACTGTCTGGAGAGTCTACCGTTTTTCAACAGTGTCTGAAAACATAGCGGACAACACTCAGTGCACTCTTACAATCCCATAATACACCACAATAAGTAGTGTACATTGTATGCTATATACTGTACTAACATATACTGTACACTTCATACTGTACAGGTATATACAGTAGATTAAATACTTTACACACTGTAGACTGCATAATGTACCAGCATATACTGTATACTGCATACTGTACCAGTACATACTGTTGTAGGCATACTGCACCAGTATATACATACAATAGGGGCCCTTAGAGGACTATTTTAGAACACAGCACATGTAAGGAAGACCAAGAATTCATGTCGCAATCAGCAGTGTCCATTCTCGTGGGTCACTGGCTCTCTTGGCTCAGTGTTGAGTTTACTACGAGGCAGTTTACCAAGGGCCCCTATTGTATGCTTCAGTGACTGAAATCCCTGCTGTTGCAGTACTCAAAACTGGCCTGTTAGTTTGGGCTTCAAAAGCGAACAGTATTACTAACTACATCCTCCCCACCTTTGGTCACCATTTTTTATTATTCTGTTTAATCAGACCACAAGGCCTTCCCTTAGACACCTTTACTTCATTCACATTCCATCTGTTAGCATTCTTTCTTTTAAATCCCTCCCTCCTCTGCTAATTTCTCCAAACACTTCTCCTTTCTTTGCCCTTGTCCTCCCCCACTCACCCCATCTCAGTGCTCTAACACACGGCTGTCTCCATCAAGCCGCCGCCTTTAAATTAATATATTGATATTGACAAGCCATCTGCCACGGGGCATAAATTATTGGAAGGAAGAAGGCTTTGGTCACATGACTTTTAACATCCATGATGATATACACACCCCCTCAGGGATGGACAGTGTAGGTGCTATTTTGAAATGCATGGTGATCAGACCACTGGACATGCATTCTTTTGCAGCTGGAGAGCCCATATTTGTAAACATAGGGGTTTATGTACCTTGTTATACTTCAAGCAAAGGTACTAACATGGCTAATAATGAATGAAAGCTAATCACCATCAGTTATCATGATTTATTCATAGTGCTAATTTGTAATTGCTAATTACTAACTTTTAGACATTATTAAGCACACTAGCAGCTTTTTGGTCAATCTATTCCTTTAAACTTTATAAACAGAGTAATGTCACAGTCTGCAACCCTTAAAATGTTCAACACTTTGAACTGTTCAATTTGATATAGTATATCTTTATGTATAGCTCTCCAGGACAAAAC
>JAILXH010213885.1:11822-22767 GCA_023558415.1 Piaractus mesopotamicus
AATAACTTTCAAATGTGGTATCAACTCAAAGGCACTGCTTGAGTGCCTGAGACACTGTTTTATGATAGTTTTGAGATAAAGTTTTTACATAAAACATATTTTTAAAATCCATTCACGGTCGAGAGCTACACGCACAGCATTGTAAGGCAAAATATTACCTGAAGGAAATGGATTTTTTCAGATTTCTTTTCCAATATGTTAAATCAGCAAATAGTAGATTCCAAGTGAAATGGAGTCTTTTTAACCTTCCATCAGCACAGCCTTTTTAAACAAGACAGAACACAAGACAAAAGGCTCCGTCACAGAAATTTATTACATGAAACTGCCTGATAGCTTTGAGAGAAGATTTCCTATCACCACCACTGTAAAGAATTCCGAATTAGTAAGTTTCTCTACAATGAATCACTTCACATCAAGCCACTCTGAATGACTTTGTTTACGTCAGTGATTGAATTATGCGGACATTTTGGAAAATTGGTGGAATATCAACTTACATTGTGAATTTGTCAGCACCAATCTCACTCCATTGTTAAATACAAGGCAGATCTTTTGGTGGCACATTCTTTGATGCAGTAGGCGCTCTCTCTGTTGTGCTCACTGTTTTGAGGCTGCTGTTGCCTTTGGAGAAATCTGAAGCAGCTGACCAGCAGCAGGCTATATATAAAGCACACAGTCATTCATGCTTGTGAATCGACTGCCTTCCATGTGCTGCACTCAACAACCAGAAACACATCCATCCTGCATCACAAAGCTAATCAATATTGCACATACAGTGCATCACATCATTGATAGGCCAATATATTCTCCTGCCCCCTAGTCTGTATCCAAACTTAATGCACACAGAGATGTGACTGAGAGCTTAAGGAACTAAGGGGCTGATATTGATACCCTATGAAAGCTGTTTTTTTCATTTCAGCTAAAATGCATCTGAACTGTCCAGCCAGGATTTGCAGACAAATTCCATATATAATTTGTTCCCTGTAGAGGAGGCGTTAGCTTATTTTCACTTTCAATAGTATTTGGCCTTCTTACCAACCTCAAATAAAACAAACATCACCTTGTGCTTCATACTAGAACACAGTTATCTGAGAGATAATCACAACAGGATCCTTTTCAAGCACTCCACTAAAAAACACATACATTTTAATATCCATGTAGTCAACATAAGGGTTGTAAATCATTCCTGTTTATTCATGATAAGACTTGTACAATTCCTAGCTGTGGGTCAGAACTGGGCATCCTGTGGCTGGAAATTCAATTCTATTCAAGTCATGTCCGGATTTGCATGGCTCACGCAGGCCATGCGCGAGTGCTTTTTGAGTTCAACTCGACTTTAATCAGTCAAATAGCTCTGGTTAATCCCGCATGCTGCATATACATCCTTATTGCATAACTGTCCACCTGCCTTGGAAGACTACAGATCCCTGAGTAAACCGTATCAATCATCCACAACATGGAATTCAGAACTCTATGCAATCTTCTCAGGTGTCCATATCCCAAGAATACAAGCCTGCCAACGCAAGACTGTTCAGTAAATAATGAGTTTCATATCCGAGGCTCAGATTTCTCTGCTGAATAGTTCATATATTCGGCACATTTAGCGTTAGTGTTACATAACACGTAAAACATGAAGCTTGCATTGAACAGGTTTACAGATGGGGTCTTCAAAAGGATTATGAACTCGGTCACTGCATTGCTCTACTCTTAGAGGATTAGCTGTGTTCAGTAGTGCTTATAAAGCCTCCCTCGCTGTTCCAATACTCTTTGATTCCCAATATCACCGTCGCCTCACTGTGTTATTGTTTCCCAAAGCAGGTTAAAAGGACACATGCAGCCTTATGCATGAATCCAAGACTAAATACTTCGCGTCACTGTGAGAAGCTTGTTCCTTCATTACTTCATTAGGTATATGAATGCATAGATTAGAGTTGCACGAATCGGACGATTTTTGCTTCAAACGCAATTGGCAGTTCGGCAGACAATTCATTATTTATTTTGTCCAATATATGTTGCACTTTTATGACATAAATAGAATGAGGCAGGTGAGTGCACTTACACTACACCTGTACCAAAATGTTGTAGCATAATTATACACGACTCTTTATGCTAAATATCCTGTTGCTTCTTTCTTTCCAAGTAGCACTCATTAAAGAACAAATAATGTTATTTATACTGCAATTTTGCCTAATAAAAATACTAGTGTATTTCATGTGTTCACTTAGCCCAGACAGTATCAGCTCTGGGTATTTAAAAATAAGTAAATAAAATAAAAAGGAAAAAAGAACAGTTATCTGCCAATTTGGTTGTAAAGAAATCAGAACAAAGAAATACATAAATGCACCTCAAGCATCAACGTATTATGATGAATCAGTCTGAAGGTACAATTCAACAGCATTGATTTTGGGACATTAGAATCAATCGTCATCAAAAATAAAAATATTTAACAATTTATGCACTTTTTGTAGTAATTGTCATGTTATTTTCAAATGTAAAAATCCAAGGGAAATTTGAAGATAAGTCATACAACCATGTGTAAAAATGGCACCATCCAGAGAAATTTCAGTCCTCCAAGGTAAAAACAATGTAAATGTACCCTAAAAAAATACAACATGCTCCTTAAGGTCCATTTGTGTACCTTATATCATATATATAAAAATACTGTATTTTCACTTTCCGAGGAGAAAGAAAGGGACATATTTATGTCTTTTCATATCTTAACTTTTTTAAAAATAAAAAACTGACTTGAAAAGTCTTAAGTCAAGATAGGACTATATGGGGAAAATGTAACACAAAAACAACCTGCAACCAAAAATGTACAATTATAAGCGTACTAAAAATGTACCCTTGAGGATTCCACGCCAGTGACAGCCTTTGTATGCTGTACAGTTTTGCTATTTTTCATCAAAATAAAGAGTACAAACACTGTTAAACATTCCTAAATGGTTCTTGGCTTGACTGTATGCTTCCAGGAAAAAAAAACTTAAATTGGTAAAGGAAATACATTGTCATAAGAATGTCATATGTGAATAAATGTTTTTTTGCACACTTTACGTTAAAAATGTGATTACATGTGATTGTTACATGTGACTTCTTGTAAACACATGGTTTCTGCACACTTCCCCTGTGACACATATGTGACGTTTCTGTGAGGGCAAGCACATCATTTAAGGGAACACACTTAAATATGGCATTTTCTGATCATTTTAGCACATTATTTATATTTACTTGCTGGGTTTAACAAACTGGAAAAAAAATCAATATAAAATGTGCCACAATATTTGCACAGGACACATTTTATGTTTAAATTTTTTTCCCCCCAATATGAAAATTGGGGAAAATTAGTTGAGCAGGTGCAAAAACATGGCAAATCTGGGGGGCCCTGAGGATCAGTTTAGGGAACCAAAAGCACTCTTATTTTTAGGACTGCATGATTATTACGCTAAATATAATGTCTGAAACATAGCTTGTTGTTGATTAAACATCACCTCATCTCCAAACCTAAACTTCACTCTACACACTAATGTTCACTAATGCTCATGAGCTAAAGGAATCCATTTAAATCCACTGCCAGCCTTGTAGTCTGCCTTCTGTGTTGTCTATGTTTTCGTCTCTCTCTGCTGATGACAGTGGCAGGCTTTGCTCTAATGTGATTTGAATGTTACACAACAGTTGATCCAACTGTGCCACTTTTCCCATCCTTCGATCAACAAAGTACAGTGAAAGTGAATGGCCAGCTTATCTTTTGCTAACACCGCCTCCCCCAATCCACAATAAAGCCATCAAAAAGAGCATTTACTCTTCTCTGTGTATCCAATCTAGCAGCCATCTCTAAACCATCTGTCTCGCAGAGAGCAATACAGTGTAAATGGTTTATTTCAGGCTAGCTGCAGCAAAGCCATTTCCCCTGGGGCTTCACATCACTTCTACGTCAGCGCCCATAAAATCAATGCCAACCCACAATGCACAAAGCTCCAACATACGTTTTATCTGCAGATCTTTCACGTCTGTCAGCGCGTCAATCAGCGTGTCAGCTCTTTGCTGGATCACAGAGTGGCAGAAACCACTGCACACAGTTAAAAGGGGCTTCCCTTGACCGTTCAGGATTTCTTCAAAATTAAATGGTTAAGATGTAAACAAAGCTGTTCAGAGTGGTCTGATGGAAAATGATCCAGAGATGTTCCAAAGAAACTGAGTCAAAATTGTTCACAGTAGTGATTGGAAACAGATGTGCAACATATCTAATGTCTCTGGAAAGCTAACACAAAGAAAATTATTGCATGAAATGGTTACCAATACTCCATCTGATGCTTGATATTTTGTTTTACAAAAGTTTTGAGAGAAGGTTTTGGCCTAAAACATATTTTTAAAAACCTATTCATGGCAGAGAGTTACATGCAAAATCCCCACTGTATGTACTAAATTAGGTACTAAATTAAGAAAACAAGCTTTTAGTTATGCTGCAACGATTCCTGATAGGAATTTGTTATAGAAAGACCGAAAACTTCTGGAACTTGTGTCGCTGAATTGTTTTAGAAACATTCTTCGAACAGTGGAATTTGGCAAAACTGTCAGTGTTTTAAATGGTTCATTGTGGGTTATTATTTTGGAGCTTCCTATTTTATGTTTGAAATATATTAGTTATTTGTATGGAAACAGTGCTATATGTAGTCGCCTATCTTGGTCAGAACTGTAAAAGAGATTTTTAATCTCAGTAAGATTTTTTCTGCTTAAATAAATGTAATAATAAAAAATAAAGGTAATAAAATACTACACAAAGACAACTTATTTTCTCAGATTTTTCACTATTAAAAAAAAAATGTATATATATATTGGTGGAATTCCCCTTTAAAAAAAACTCAAGATATCAAGAAACTGACTGTGATGTCATAACCATGAACATATTTCCATATGAATGCACATTCCGGTTACAGTAGTTTAGCTCTGCCCATTCACACTGAAGTGTTGAGTATTACTGCAAACAGTCTGTAACTACTTTAACAAGGCACAATACAGAACAGCCAATCAGAGCAGAAATCATTTACATATACCTTAAAATGCACAGTACCAAGGTTAGAAAACAGCAATGTAAAACTGACTTATGACTGATGCTTTGTGCACTGCAAGAGAAAAAAATAAAACACAAGAAAAATGACAAATCAATTATTTTAAGCTTGATTTCAGGTAGGAACTTCACAAATCACACTAGCAGAAAAAGAACCTAAAAGCCATTGTTATCAAAATCACACCTTGTCAAAAGGCACCCTCTAAGTTAGGAAAACAAGAAGTCTTACCCCTGAAAATCTGACATATTAACTTACAATACAAATCATAAGGACGTGGTCAGGATATGCCCTGCTCAACAGTGCTGCCAATATACCTGTCGCAGTTCGTAAAATACAAACCATCCAGTGTCTGAAAGGGATGAGTGTGTTGCCTTCCCTTCCCTGAGCTCCTTCAGGGCCTCCTGGGAGCTCTGCTAAAGTGGGTCAATGGAGCAGGCTCCAGCTGCACTGCGTTCTGCTTCACCTGGACAAATGAGCATGCAGGCTACCTGCTTACGCAGTTATCTGATGATCTGATCTGTGGTCAGTTTGGATGATGTGCTCATTACGCCAGGGACTATAGAATAAGGTAGGGGAAGTGATCCAGAACCTGACAGTTGGATGAAGGTTCGAGACAAATAGCATCCAAATGCCTGTGGGCCATTAAAAATAGCCTATGGGACAATAGTAAAAGTATTATGAGTAGTATTATAAGTATTATTATGAATATTTCATTAAAAAGAGTAGTATTTCATGTAGAAACATTCACTTTGTAACCCTGTTTGTCCACTAACATAATGCTAATTTCTGTTGGCGACAAGCTAAGAGAGATATAACAGCACATTTCATTGTACTAGCAATTTTTATATTTGAAGCTTAATAATATTAGTAAGCTTAGTAATTTGTACATGTAACATGCTCTTTACTGCATATGTTGCAGTCCTAGACCCAATCATTCCATCAATATTTCAATTTCAAAAAAGTCTTTATCTGAATACTAGTGGAGAAACCTGTGGGCCTATTAGCCTGTTAGTGGTCTTATGAAGATACAGTTGGAAAAACAAAACGTTGTGTTCATTCATACAATGTGTTTACTATGTTTTCGGGCCATTTACTTCATATACAATGCAATCTCTTACTGCAAACATACATGCATTTGTGCTTTCTCTGCTATTCTATGCTGGACACTCAAAATCTGATTCCTAGGAAGGTGCTAGGACACATATGCAAGGCTATAAGGACCATATTAGTATGGTATCTATGAAATGTATGCTCCTCCAAATGCTTTGTCTGATGTGCATCATGCTAGGACTGTGTTTCAAATCAGTGTGTTCATTTAGCCAGCAAAGTGCTCTGGATGAAAAAAGAAAGATTACATTAATCATGTTAGTGTCTTGCTGAAAATAAGCTCTTCAAAATGCGCCCAAATCGTCAGTTATTGGCAAATGTGGCTGTAAAGACATTGTAATATCAGCTATAAAAATTAATGATCCGTGCTCCCAATGTTTGCTAAAGGATACTGCAAGCTAAATTGACTGTAAAACACTTTCAGTAATAATTTACCGCAGGGCAATGTTAATAAGGCTACATGACACCTACATTAGCCTTCATAACAACAGAAAAACAGAAAATAAACCTACATAAACATTTATAAACACTTATTCTGATGGGCATCATTTGTCATGAAGCTGCATTTGCCACTTTGGATGTAATGTTGACAGCATCTACGTCAGGTGACATTCTTGTTTTTTTAATTTGACATTAGCTTGTGTTATGATGCATTCCGCGGCAAAAGGACAGACATTGGAGCTCAGCGTGCGTCACTGTGATATAAAGCTGATAATATGACAAATCTTGCTATTTCAGGCTGGTGGAACAAAAGTGACCAGTTTCATTTTACCATTTATGAGATTTAGGCTGTCATATCATCAGCAATATGACACTGTAATGTATTCCAAGCTATAAAGTCAGTTGTTATAACATGCCACATCATTTCACCCAAAAAAGTGTTATGACGGATATAGGAGTTATTCCATCTTGGCATCAAAGTTGGCAAAAGCAGCAGACAATGCTGATTGGCATAAGACTTTCTAAGTGCTTATGTAAGTTTACGACAGTTGTCCTAAGGAGCTTATGCAGGTGTGATGTAAACTTATGAACACTTATCTACAGTAAAGTGTTACCAAACATTACACTCATTAATGCACCGCAAAAGCATTATGGTGGCATGTTAAAGACCAGTGCCTGCAGAAAGAGAGCAAATGGACATCTGAGTGTGTCAGACTGGAATAACACAGTTAGATAACACAGTTTCGAAAACAGCTGATGGCGTCACGGCAGCACAAATATTTCAACTGAGAAATGAACACCAATATAAACAAAAGCAAATTCATATATTCCTATTTGGGCCTGTCAGTTTTCACTGGCACAGTGAAATGTACATACTAAGTATATAGAGCTTTGCTCAGAGTTATCGATAGAGGGTGAGTGAGCTTATACCCATCCTAAAGAGGTACAGGGTAGAAATTATTCCTGAACAGCACTCCAACTATGAAATGTCCTACATTTGTGGCCCTGATCTGTGGTCTATTTAATGACCGAGGACAGGCCTTAGGGGTTACTGTCCTGATGGGTCTGTTACTGACAATCTCAGGTCAGTTTACAAAGCAGGGACAGTGAAAACGCTGCTGACCTTGAACCAGTTTCTGAGAGTACCCCGAGTGCCAGAGAGGTTACATTGCTGGCTTCTGCTGTTGTGCTGATAGACCTTGAAAGGTGTCAGATGAATCAGTTCCAGCTAAACCTGGCACTTGCTTTTACACCTTCAATATTCTCATTTATTTATTACAGCGGAACAAACCACTTTGAATTGTCCGCCAACTCCAGCATAAGCGGTGATACCCTGCTGATTCAAAGGTACTACAGCATTTGTCACTGTCAAATCAGAAGTGCTTACTTGTTAAAAATGGAGTGTTGTTTTTAATGTACATTGTGATGAAGGGGAAAAAGGCCATTTTAGCGGAGAAACAATATCATCACCACCAGCACTATCTGAGCATAAATAACCTTCTAAAACTCATCTCTCTAAGATCTCCACTGAGAGGCCTAAGCAGCAAGTCTTATTACTATCCTCATGGTTATTGATGCTCTCAAAAGCCAAAGTGGATCAGTGGACAAAGCAAGGTGTTCTGTAGAAACCTCAGGTCTGGCTTTACGCACCATCTTAATAAATCAAATGCACCTTTGCCTTTTGTTCTGGTTCCTGGGTAGCTGTGCCAGCCACTTTTGAGACAACAAGAGACACAAAAGCAGCCTGGCAGCGACTACAATGTTCCTCCTTCCCTTCCTTCCTTCCTTCCTTCAGCTGTTTTAACTCTTACTCTGTGCCTTCTCTTCCAGCGAGCCTCATAACCATGAACAACCACTAGCAACGTTCTTACAAGCATATTGGCAGACGACTTTATTGTTAAGCCTTCAGATGCCATGTCAGCGCTTTGATTGATTGGGCAGGATTTGGCAACAGTGGGTTTTACACCCGCAAACAGTGCTGGATAAGTACCAGCAATCCAAGAAACAAGAGAGGAAGGAGAGAGAGAAGCAAAGAAATGGGAAACACTCGTGAGCTCATCAGGTGCTTTGGACTGTGGAATAATACGCTTCAGTGATAAATGCTATGCACTCTTAGATTGGAACATGAGACAGATGTTCTATTATAGAACCCTAAACAGCACCTTTGGAATGGCTGATGTCACTAGAACCCCTGAGAATAAAGTGACTCCATGAGAATTTCCTTTGCACATCACTGCAATGCAGCACTTTGAGACAACCCTTATTAGTGAATTGAGATAGACTTCAAGGTATACAGTAGGGATGCAACTAATACTAGATGAAATCTGATACATTCAATAATTAAAATATTAAAAATAATTGGAAGTATTATAGGAATTTATAAATAAATAAATAAATATTGTGAAAAACTGGAAGTACCGTGATGTTATATTTTCGCCATATCAGCCACCCCTAGCAGTATCTACTGAAAGCAGCATCCTTTACTCAGTCTTCCCATTTCTTTTTTTTGTCTTCGAGACCCCAGGTGCAGCAGATGAAACACCCCCCCATTGATCATTAAGGCAGAAGAGCATCAGGGACTGGCGAACTGTAGGTTATTTGTATATGAGGTGCAGCGGCACAAAGCCCAGTTAATTAGCCTGTTTTCATTAATCGGCGTCCACTTGGTGCATACTAATCTCGTAGCTGGTTGATGTCCATATTAATGACATGGTTTCCTCCATCACTTTGATCTCATGGGTGATTAATCTAACTAGCGTGGGAGAGCGACCGAGCATTTCACTCTTCGTTTGAGACTTCCAGGACCTGCTAGATGCGGCCATTAAACAACCGGCGGCAAGGGCCAAGGATAATTGTGTGTACTGGAGCTTCTCTAATTTAGTGCTGCGTTATCTGAACCACCCTTCCAATAAAACTATCATTAAAAAAAAACACAAAAAAAAAAAAAAACCACTCAAATCCTAAACATCAAGTCCTTCAAAGACTGGATGAGGTGTATTACAGCAGAGCAAGCATCAAACTGTTCTCCTAAAGATAAAGGTTCCTAAATGGTTCCTAGCTTGGATGCATGGTTCTAGGAAAAAACATTTAATTGGTACAGAATATTTACATTACATGGAGACTCTTTTAACTTTAAAAAGGCTATTCACACTCACACTTCCCAATAACAAATACTTTTTTTTTTTAAAAGAACCATCCACTGTAAGGTTTTTAGGGAACCAAAAGTGGTTTCTATGGAAATGGTTCTTAAACGGTTCCTCGAGGCCCCCCTCAGACAATCCTCATATTTGTTCTCTAAGTGCTGGGAGTTGAGATTAAGCAAAAATGTGAAGTCTTGGCCCTGAGGACCGGTTTAAGCACCACTGTGTCACTCCAAGGAACTTCTCTATGTATGCGTCATATTTAAATGAATGGTTTGGGGAGAATCAAAATTTGTCTTCCACTTTTTCCCCCCACAGTTTTCCCTGGTGTAGTCAGTCGGCCAACTTCAAACAATTTTGTTGTACAAATTTTGCTTCATGACAAACAAATTTTGCTTTGCTATGACTAACACCAGAAGTCAATAGTCACCCAAATCTTTTCTCCAAATACATCTCCAAAACTCTCCAGCTGCTTAAAACCACACCCAGGACTTCATTAAGGTTGCAGAGACATGCTGATGTGGTTTAGGACACAGTAAGTCATACTATGAGCTATAAAAATGATCGGAACTTTACTGTTTAGCTAACCGCTGCATGCACACCACGCAGGGATATCGACACCACTTATTACATTTGTAAATTCTGTTCTGTTTCTTTTTATAAATAACTATTAATCTTGAATTTTCTAACTAAAGACACATGTTTAAAAATAAAAAGAACAGAAATTGGGAATGTAATCTAGCGTCCATATGCCTGCATGACATGTGAGAATGTAAAGTGGACCCGGATGTATATGACAGCTGCTTGCAGCGGTCAGCTACATGATGAAATTTTGTTAACTTTTGTAGTTCAAAAGAAGTCGTACTGCATCCTGAACCACTTTAACAACTGTGTGACCTTAATGAAGACCTGGGAGCAGTACAAAGGAAAAAGCAATTCACTTCAAAAACAGAGTTACCCTACACACACAGAGAGTCTCCACTCTCTTCATCAGAAGATATCGTACAAGTCTCAGTGCCATCGGCTCACACCAAAAATGTGAACAAGTCTGGGCCCTGAGGACCAGTTTGGGCACCACTGTGGCATCACTCCATGTCCATTTTGTGCCTTTGGGTCACATGCTTAGTTTGTGACTTCCTCAGACAAGCACTGGTTGTGTCTCTCTGTGTCTCTCTCTCTCTCTCTCTCTCTCTC
>JAILXH010213970.1:2787-13559 GCA_023558415.1 Piaractus mesopotamicus
AGCATCCAAAACACAACATGTGCTGGTTTTGCTGGTGACCAGCTGCTTTTTGTATCAGGCAATTTAGGATTCTTCATTCCATTCAGCTGACAAAACAGTGAGATTTGGTATTTCTTTCCTCTTTTTTTCCCTTCAGGCCTTTGCAGTACAAGAGAGACCATAAATTTGCACTTCGAAAGCCCAGCTACTCTTCCAAGACTCCTTCATCAACAAGGGCTTGACAAGCGAAAGAGGCCAACACACCGTGCTGATCACTCTCAAACTGCCACTGAAGACCAACAAAATTAGTAACTGTAAATAGATTATTACATTTGTTTTCTAAGAAAAACACCAAGGCAGCTCTCCCTCAGGACGCGAACAAATCCTGCCCTTTGACCTCTGTGGCAGCAACCATGTTCCAGCGGCTCAGCAACCTGTTGTTCGGAGAGGTGGAGGACGTCTCTGCCGAGCTGAATGGACCCAAGCCCTGTGTGACCGAGGCTGATGAGGAAGGATGGCTTCTGGTCAACTTACCCGGTGAGTGTTCAGGGGGGTTTTGGGTAGTGTAGTCCTTGGGGCCATACTGTAGTTTAATATACCAAAACAGCAGTGCTGGGGATACAAGGTTAAAGATAAAAGGGTTAAAGAAACAGATAGAAAAGTTCATGTTCTTACTCCAGATGTTTGCTTCTTGGACTTATGTAGCTAACAATTAAGGGGCATTCTGGCCTAAAACTATATTTCATTTGTTTTCTGTAGCACAGCATTATATTCCTCAGCTTGATAGATTTTATCAGTTACAAACCATTACCATTACCATTACCACTACACCTTACCATTGGGAATCCTTGTGAAAGTCCTGACTGCTAGCCTAGCCACTGTGCTGTAGACTAATAAATACAACCAAGCTAGCATACGTGTAACTCTTGCCTCAGTTGCTAAACAAAATTGAAAAAAAAATTCTATCTTTGTTCACCTTAAAATGGATGCCAGAGACAATTTTTTACCATTTTTATACAAGTTTTTTAACCTTTTAACAAGAGAGAAGAAACCAAACCGATGTAAGATGTCTAAATATACACGTAGCTTTCATGCTAACTGTAGCTTTTAGCATGTTGAGTCATTTCTGTCATTTGAGTGATCTGTGTACTGTTGTAATGGTGTTTTAAACACAGTTACTACAGAAAACAGCCTGCACCCAAAAATATGACCTAAAGCAGTTTTCACGATACATCAGAGGTTTTTAAATTTTTTTTTTAAATGGAATGTCTCACTTAAGAGACCACTGCAGTGTCACTGTAGGAGACGAGTAAGCATGCGTACAACAGATGTTACGATAGTCACAATTTTCAGGTTGGCTGGAGTGTCTCTTTAAAGGAGGCCAATTAGCATCAAGCAAGCTTCAACCCATTTTAGGTTATTTAGGTTAAGTAATCTCAAATAGGCTTATTTATGTCATTTCTGTCCATCTATAAACATGGGCAAAAGACTAGACAAGATGGCTTCTACTACTTTTAGCTATGCAACGTAGCCTACTTTTGCTCATTTTTATAGAAAACACAATAGAGGTGGTATGTGGTATCTTCTTATATAAAAATCATGAAACAATCATCCAACGTATATGAAACATTACCTATATTTAATAGGTACATGATACTAATGGTAGTATTCCTATGTTTTATGTCTTGTTGTTTTTTTTTACCTCCTCCCATTCCCCCCATATTTGAATCTTGAATCCTCCCACTGGTGTGTGTTCACATTTTGCCGGCGTCTCCTACCCGCATGGCTTCATTTAATGTGGTTCCACTTGCCGCACCCACCCCTTTCTTTTGATTTGCTCACATTCTATCCCTATTACCCCTATACATGTTCTATACACCGCCCCCTTCACTGTGTGCCCAGGTAATGGTGACTGTACCATGTTGGGCGAGGATGGGGCCGAGGCACCACCAACAGCACAGTCCCTTCCCAACAGTGAGTGTCAGAGGGCGGAGTCTAAACATGTTCCAGCTACGCCCCCTCGGACATGTGACCCCGCCCCTTCCCCACGCAAAAGCCGCAGGACTAGAGTGGCCAAGGCTAAGGCGGCATGCTCCCCTTCCCCCAGATCCCCTGGCTTCTCCCTTTGCCCTAATTCTCCCTCCCCCGTTGGGTCAGTAGGAGTGAATGCGCTGTCCAGCCCCGCCCACTGCCCGCTGGGCTCCGCCCCCATGTCGCCGGGTTCCCGTAGCGACTGTAGCAGCGGCGGCAGCGGGCTGGAGCGGGGCAGCATGGACGAGAGCTGGTTTGTCACCCCTCCCCCCTGTTTCACTGCAGAGGGAGCCACCGCGGAGGCCAGCCCGATGGAGGACCTGCTCATCGAGCACCCCAGCATGTCTGTCTACGTCTCCCCCGGAAACCTGTCTGTGGTGGAGCAGAGCGCGGGCAGCCTGACCAGCAGCATGAGGTGAGCTTCGAGGTCACATAATGTCTGATCAGTCGACATCACTGAGGCATTTGCTAGGGATGCACAATTATATCGGGATCATATTGGTATCGGGGGTAAATGCTTTTAAAAAACTATACAGACCTTTTGACTGGTAATTCAAATCGATTTTTGATGACATATTTATTGTATTGTGTGGTATTTACATATTTAGAGTTCCCACATTGGTGCATCTCTAGTATTTGCACTAGGACTGCAACAAATGATCAACTTATCAATAACATTGATCATGGAAAGACAAAAGCATTCTGTATGTCTATGATCTATAACGATTATTCCAACAGATTGTAATATATTAAAGGGACCATGGCAGGCAATATATACAGAACTCCAGAGAGGCTATGAGATGGCTATAATTTTCTGGATTATCATCTTGGGATCACAAGATAATGAAGTCGTGATCTCAAGATAGCAAATTTTGTTATCTCAAGATCACAAGATAATTAAGTGGTGATCTTAAAATAACAATCCAGAGAATTGTAATTACCTCATGGCCTCTCTGGATTTCCATAAATATGGCTTCTGTTTTGTTGTCTGTTTCAGACAAACTTTGAACTATGCAAGTATATTGACAGACACTTATGTAGACATGCAAACTCAGAAATGCAAATTGGTGTATTTACATTCAGATGCAACCATCTGCAGACCTGCAGAGTCAGCAGCAATTCCAACTAACAAGTTGTGCTAGCACAACACTTAGATAGCTAGTGTTGTATAAAACATAGATATTTAGTGTTGTACCAGAGTAAAACATAGACAGCTAGTGGTGTATTAGCAAAAAATGTAGACAGTTAATCTTGCACTAGTATCCCTGCTAGAGAAAACAGCTAAGCTAGGGTCTAGAACTACTGCTGGCTCTCCAAGTCTGCAGACAGACGATGAACACTCCTCCTCTCAAACTTTCTCTTTTTCTCTCACTCTTTCAGCAGGATGTCTGAGTCAGTGCCACCCCCTGCGGTCAGGAGCAGCATGCCTCCCAGGATGGCCCGAGGAGCGGCCTGTCAGGCGGTCCCCCTGGCCAAGGTGACGCAGGTGTCCCGTGTACAGAGGGCCAAAGCCCGTGTGGAGCGCCGCCACCTGGGCCGCAACCGCATGCAGCGCCAGAACCGCGTCCGCGAGCAGATCCCACGACACACCGCCAGCGCCCGCAACTCCTTCCTGCACCAACCATGCCAGCGCAGCCTCTGCCACTGACCGGCCCCAGGGGCAAAGCTTCACACTGAGGGCATTATTAAATACATAGTATCTAGGAGAGGGGTGTCCAATTCCAGCACAGTTTGTAGCTGATATTTCCCTGCTCTTCAGGCATATTGTATTTGGAATAGTTACCTGGGGAGGTATTATAGTTTAAGATGTTAGCGATGTAATTGACGACGAGATTAGAGTAGTGAATGGCCTTCTGTTACTGGCTGAACTCAGAGCTCTCTCAGTAATAGTAGTCCTATTCTTATCCATCTTACCCTAATAACAAAACACAGCATTGTGGGGTGTTGGTATTGTTACTGAATGTGTTCTGTGGACGTGAACGCTCATGTTATGACCTTAAATCATGCTATCTGTGGGAAATTGTGCAGATACTTTTTCTTGTACCATTTAAATCCCACAAATTACATCACATAAACTGCCCTGAAAGCGCTTGAATCCCACTCGAGTTGTGCATAACCTGGCAACTGACTGCTGAGTTGAGCATGGAAATCACCAAACTGTGCTGAAATAAGGCCATTCAGGCCCAGAGCTGGACACCCCTGACCTAGACACACCACTTGTTGTCTATTATCATCCACTGAAATTCTTTCCTACACCACAGCTCTTTTATTTGTTAGCATTTTCATGTTTCTTAGAAGTGACACAGGTAGAGTTAGCTTAGCCCACGTTAGCCTAGTCCGATTTACTCTGCAGCTGTAACATGCTAAGCTAAAGCAGGGTTTTTAGCTTAAAGCGCTCAAATCCATCCATTTAGATCTCTCTCTCTCGCTCTGTCTCTCTCTCTCTCTCACCCCACTCATGTAATCAGCAAGAATTTTTTGTTCGGGAAGTTAGGATGGCTCCACGTTAAACAGTAGCAGCTTTTCCTCATGTCTTATGAATACCGTCCACATGTAGAGTTCCTAAACCTGGCAAGTAGAGCAAGAAGTGAGCATGGCAACATGAAAAATATTAAAAACAACAGGACGTCTATGTGTAGCAGAGCCATCCAAAAAAGTTACATCAACAATGTACACAGGATCAGTACAGGACTAGAATAGGTACTGATTGAAATGGGTCTGAGGTCGTAGTCTCGTGTCCTTTGTTTGCTTTCATGTTTTGTGTTGGAAAAGGCCATTTTTCTCTTTTCTTTTTTTTGGAATTTTGAAAAAGAGGAAAGAGCATACCGTGGAAACGTGTTGCTGTGCGGGCAGAACTTCCAGCATGGAAAAAGGGATGCACTGAGGAAAAGTAATGCACTACATTTATTACATTCAAAAATGTGCATCATTTCCACATAAATAAAATGGATCACATCAACACTAGTTTGCCCTTCAGTTTGCTTACCTTTGGCAATAAACGTGTTTATGTGATATATTTTAGTAAAATTCTTTGCATTACGTTTTTCAGTGTGCGCTTTTACAACACACAGAATGAAAAAAGTAGGTAGAGGAAGGTGAGGGCGAGAATAAAACAGATTAAAGAGGCCTCGGGCGTGTTGGACAGAATAGGGGTTGATGGGGAATCAGAGAGGATTTCATTAAGTAAGTATTGGAGCCCACTAAGCAGCCTGAGTAGGCCTACTTAAACAGGCTTATGGTACCAGCTTAAGGGGGAAATCCCACCAAAGATCGAAATTTTATAATTGGTTTGATTCTTTAGTGCTTTATGTGTTTGATTAATTTTGTGGGTGGGGTTTCCTCTTAAAAAACCCAACAAAATGCTCAGAAACAGGTTAATGTTACTCTGCAGTCTTTTGTACCTCATCAGAAATGACTTGAGTGTCACAGCATATCAGCATCTAATGGAATACTCCAGCGTTTTTGGAGCAAATCTGTTTTGTACGCTCCATTACTGTGGAAAAGTCATTTTGACTCATTTCCCTGAAGCAGCTGGCCACTGGCTTCAGCTGTGAGTTTTGGGTCAACACTTTCTTGTTGTTTTACTGGGCTGAAAAAACACTGGCGTATTCCTTCAAGGTTATTACTTATGATTGTCAGTATATATTTCGGAAGCGGTCACAGGCTGCTGTGGGTTACAGGGTGAGTTGGCGTATATAGAAGGTGCAGGACGGTATAGATGGCGACTCTTTATTTTGTTTTATTTTGTTGAACACTGGCAGCCAAAAATTTGATTCAAATGCAGTGATGTTTACTGCCTGTTTTTTTCCAAGTTCTGTTCATCCAGCTGTCACAATCCAGATGATGGAAATAGAATTATAACATGAGCTGATTGATAAAAATCATTAAGTACAGCTGCACCATTGATATATGAAAGAGTGGGCTGCACACATTTCTATACTTATGCTACACTCATATCCATGCTAGCAAGTTCTTGATATTTTTAACAACAATATTTTTAACAACTTTGATAGAAAGGTGCGGCACAAGCACATTAGGATGGTGTCGCAAGAGACAATAGCGTATTTAATATTAAAATGAATATTAAAATGGACTTTTACTTCTGATCCTACATAATAAAGTAAGAAAATGTAGCGATCACTGCAAAAAAGTACAACATTTGAGCGATTTTTTTTTTTGGCTACCAGTCTAATTTGGATAATATATTTTTCTTTTAGATCCACCACAAGGCCTCAGACCCCATTTCTGTCCCTGTCCTGTGAGCCCTTTTTCAGCATCAGACGGGACGGCTTAACACCCAAAGCTCAGTCGCGCTACAGAAAAAATCACTGTGATCAGGCAAGGAAAACGAAACTATTTGATGTCAAAGTTATAGAAGGCAAGATCATTCAGTTGTCATGTGAACCATCTGCCGTTACACTAACAGATTCATTTCACACTCATGCACTGTAACACCAGAGTGGGAGCATGGCAGGAAGCTTTAGCGTACCGAAGCTAACCAGTGTACATTTCAGTGTTAGCAAAGATGTTCTCACTAGCTAGGTGGACATAGGAGGGAAAAATACCTCTGCACACTTTTCCACATGCACAATCCATTATTTTACATCGCTCAGTGTTACCTTCCTGCCATTTCCGAACGTTATCCTCTACGTTTTGTGCGCTGGCTTATGTGTAGTGTCAACGCTAATAGATTTACTATGGTGCTGAAGGTATATGAACATATACTGCTATTTGTAAATCGTTGAGACTTGGATGTAAGTTTTTGCACTGTCTTACATTTTATGGTGAATCAAGGTTTTTTAGCTGTGTGCAATTTTCTTTTTTTTTTTCAACAAAACAGCTACAGGCGGTGAATGTGAGGGTGATGCTAATGTGCATGAGCTAGGAAGAGTCCAAAAGGATGACTTATTTTAAATTATTTGCATTCATGTATATAATGCACAGTACAGTGTTTGAATGACGTGTGTGTTTATGAATTACTTTAGTGCTAAACGATGTCACCACCTTTCGACTGCAAAACCAAGTTGGTCCAATGATACAGTGCCCTCTACTGTGCGTTAGCGTGAAGTGAACCTCCTTTTTTTGAGTTTTCTTTCTCACAAGGTCCTGTCACATGTCTGTCGATCCACCTTTTGGCTAAAGAGCGTGAGCGTGTACCTGATTATCCACTTCCTTTTTCTTTTTATTATGTTATACATGCGACAAACTTTCCTTTTGACTGCTCACCTTCAAAGATGTCAATGTAATGTTATACTTAAAGAAATTAACAGAAAACTAATATATATACACACATATATCCCAATTTTTCTTTATCTTTTTGGATTTTTTTTTTTTTTTTCCCTTCTTCTTTGAAAAGGACTGTGTACTTCGCCTTTACTCTACATGGATGAATGTTGGGGTGGATCTCTCGGGACGTTTTCTATCATCTGCAAAGGGAACTTTACATTGTTCCCTAGAAAGACACTTACTGTGTCTGTTTTACATGGTGCTTCTCACCTACTGGCACGCCTACGTGACGGGCCGTAGGTGCGTATTGAGGAAATATAGTGTATCATGTCCCATGGTGTTATTAAAACTGAGTTAAAGGAACAGCTTGACCAAACATGCTAATGTGGCTAACAGTGAATGGAAGATTATTGCCCGTCAGCATCACATCATGTGCACAATGCTCAGCCCGCAAATGCGTTCTTTATTATGTGAGCCCTACTGAAAAAAAAAAAGCACAGACCAGAATGGACAGGTCTATACTGGTTTATGCTGGTCCTGTGCTTGACTGATTTTGGATTAGCTGGGAAAGATCACACCGCTAGATCGTGGTATTTTTTGTTCTGAGGTAACGTTAGCATGGTGGCTAATTTAGCTACGACAACCGTAGCATTTAAAACTTGAAACTCTGACCGTAAACAATGAATGCTACAGTTTCTCACAGGTCGAATGGGATTTTTGTAAAGCTTGTCCAAACTAGCAACATCAGCTATGAAAGAACGCGTTTGTAGGAGTAGCATGGTTAGCTTTAGTGGTGGCTGTTTGGTTCCACTCAGTGTTTGCAATAGCGACATTAGCTTTTTTGACTGAACTATTCCTTTGAGATGCCTTCACCCTCTATTGAGATCCATCATTGTTCCCTTTTGTTATCTTTGGTCTTGTTTTTGCGCACTCCTGGCCACCATTGTCCTCTGCCGATGTTGTTATTGTACTTTTTTTTTTTGGGATTTTATTATTTCTTTCTCTGTGTGTATATGACTAATGAAATGCGTGGGTATAGAGAGGAGAGTTTGGGGTAAATTTGAGTGCGTAGCTGGTGTGATGTGCGAACCTAGAGAGGGAGGGTAATTTAAAACATATAATGACACGTACTGATAAATGAAAACTAAAGTTAAAAAAAAATAAATGTGCTTGTATTTTTATCTCATATTATTAGAACAGTCGTTCACTTTATTATATTGTCGAAAATAAAGGGGGTGGACCATCAGACGAGGAGTCAGCGAATCCGCTCAGTTCCTCCGTTTGGTTTTGGCGCCCTGAAACTATGGCAGCTTTTAAAACGTAGGGGTTTACCTTTTAGGGGGAATCCTCTTCAACGAGTACACCCCCTTCACAAAAAAATGACAAAAAAGTACAAATAGAATATATTTAAAAAATTGAATGGTGTATCTGATATCTATGGTGATTGTGCCTTTCACTATTCTGCATGGTTTTTGTGATTTGCTGACGTTTCGATCCCCTCTGTGTGGGCAGTGGTCCAGAAGCAGTAGTAGAGACCTATGCAAAAATACCAGGATGGGGTTCCAGCATCCATTCAGAAATGCAGGTACCAGACAAAAAAAGAATAAAAGAAAAAACTCTCAGGATGAAAAGCGAATCTTGTCTCTTTTTTTCCACATGAGGTCAGAAATGTGTGTATATAAGCACAAACACACAGCACTGTGCAAAAGGCCATCTGATAATTTTTTAATAGCTTATTTGTGTGATTTTATTGTACAATCTCAGGAAAAAAAGGTACTAAACTGTGACTGGGGCAGGACCCCTCTTGTCACTGGGGTGGCACCCTCAAGGGTACATCTCAGTACCTTTAGTCAGGGAACATAATTGTATTATAATCCATCGAAATGATATTTTCTAAGTTGTATTGACTCCACACACACCCCGTCTCGTCTCCAGGCTTTTTATTTTATAAGATTAGGTTTCGAAAAGGTACAAATATGTACTTTTCATCTGGAAAAACTTATTTAAGGTGCACAATTGGACCTTAAAACCACTGTAGTACCTTTGAAGGAACATTTACGTAGTGTGTACCTTGATGAAAAAAAGAAATTACCATTTCTAACAGTGTAAAAAAGCACTATGTAACATTAAAATAAATCTAATAAACATGGATTTAGTAAAAGAGCAGGTGGTTTTTGAGCAAGTAAACATTTACTGTCCATATAAATACCTTTAAATACGAGGAACCTGTTAGAACCTGTACACTTTTAAAAACAGGTGGTTCTTCAAGGATAAATTAAATGGTAAATGTGGAACCGTGAGCACTCAAAGAACCCTTTGCATGATTAAATGGTTCTCTGTATGGTGAAATGGTTCTTCAGATTGATGGAGAATGTGCTGTAGATGGTTCTATGTAGAACCTTTTTGAGAAGGATTATAAAGCTTGACATTGTAACAATAGAAGAACCCTTTTTGGTGCTATATAGAACCATAAGTAACATATTATCCATCAATCTGAAGAAGCCTTTCATGATGCAAAGAACCATTTAATTTTACAAAGGATTTGGACATTTTCATGGTTCTACATAAAACCATTTTCTTTAGTAAAGAACCCTTGAAGATCCATCTTTTTTAAGTGTGTAGGTTGTAGGTCTTATTGTTAATTATGTTACTTAGCAGACCTGTTTAACCTCAAAAACAAAACCTATCTAATTACATTTAATAGCTGCATACCTGTACATAAGTGTCTATTATAAAGCTGTGGTTCATTCAAGCTGATGGAGGTATGTGTGTCTGTGGTGATGGGTCATTCTCTGAATAGCAACCAACACGAAACACGAGTAGCCTCAGAGCTGCTTTACCTGACTGTACAATAAAACCTGTTTGGCTGCTTTTTTAAAAGCGTCAGGTATTTAGGGCACTTAGGTTGTGTCTCAAATCAACCTGTAGTCCCCAAGGGAATTCTGACTCGGAACATTTTCTGGGAAAAGTGGTGATGTAGACAAACAACTTTGATAGCCTAGCAGTGAGCTAACAATAGGCTAAAACAAACTTACCACTTAAACACATTTGAAAGTGTTATGCTAGAGTACTATGCCAAAATTTACCTCATTTCTTTCTTTCTTTTTTATTTTGCAATGCATTCTGGGATACATGGGATCAGTTAGGGCACTCATTTGTGTTCTTGGCTGCATCCAAAACCACATACTATACTATACTATACCTGCTATATTAATGAATATGTTACTTATAGTGTGTGGAGAGGAACTCGTGGCAAATTGAAAAGCAGTCACTACAGTGGAAAAACGTGAAATGGTAGTATGTTGTTCTTGGACAATATAATGTACAATGGACAGAACAGGCTGAATGGGTAAAAAATATACTTTAACAGCAAATCCAAACTAATAATAAGAGGTCTTACAGTGGGGGTGAGATGTATATATAAATATAAATTCAGTGAGGCATGTAGCTAAAAAATATGGGCAGAAATATATTACACTAAAGCATTTTGGTGTCTATTAGTGTCCATTTCATATCAGAACTTAAAGAAATATATG